>CM059875.1:13800852-13933352 GCA_030490815.1 Acer saccharum | reverse complement strand
CATACTTGACCCCCACTTGTGCCCAGACCAGAGGAGCTGATAGCTGAAAATCGTGAAAACTTGATAGGTCAGTGCGGGTCAATGCGGGTCCCATCTGCATTCCACCCGCATTCTTGCCAAAACCTGGGAGCTGTGTAGATGAAGAATCAATAAAGTGCGGGTCATAACCGCACTGACCCGCACTTTAAGGTGAAAATACCCCAGTGCCCAGGTACTGCGCTGGTAAGTGCACCCGCGCACCACCAACGCACTACATACCAGATTTTACCACATCAACATTTTCTGACCTGTTTTCGAGAATAGTATAAATACACCTCTTTGGTTTTTTAGAGACACTCTTCATGTTTTTACACTTAGAAATTCTGAAAGTTGTAACTAGACCTAGGAATCCATTTCTTCTCATTTCATAAGCTTTCTACTCAACATCTAAGAGATTATCAAGGTAGAGATGATCTTCAAGGGTTATTCCTCATCTTTTCTCTTATGGATTAGTTTGTCAATGATTGGGCTTCTGTATATAAGCTTCATTTCTTTTATATGTCTACCTTCTATTGATTTATTCAAGAGTATGAATGGATTTCATTGGATTTACTTGTTTTAGATACACTCTCTTTGCAAGCTTCCATTGGATTCTATCTTTTTAGGCAAGTAGATATACATCCTATATAGTTGTTTATTGCTCTCATGAATAGATGGGATTCTCATAATCCCGGCTCGATAACCACACTCTTTATCTAACTTCAAATGGGTGTTCGTTTCTATACATCCTAGGACGGCTCTCGTGATAGGCTTAGAAGCCTCTTCTATACACCCTAGATTGGCTATATTGGAATCGGTTGAGCCAGAGATAGGTACACGAGCTTCATTGCTAGGGTCCTAACCGAGCAACTGACACTATACACCCTAGGTTGGTTGTTTAGGAGGGACCAATCACTAGTAGGAGGCCTCTTATACACCCTAGGTTGGCCCTTTGCTAGGGATAAGATAGCAAACCTATACACCCTAGGTTGGCTACATTCGTCAAAACGTGCATATTTATGAGTTTATTACATTTGCCCAAATGTTTGCTTTCTAATCCGTTAACTCCCTAGTCTCCATCATATCTATCTTTCATTACATTCATATTCCATTTTTAGTTACGTTTCTAGTTTCGTATTAAGTATTTGCTATTTCACATTTCAACATCATCAACCATTTATCTTTATTGCATTAATATCACTTAAGTATAGATTAGTTTTAGCTAAATTTCGATCTCTATGGATGACCCTTGCTTGCCACAATACATGTGTTTTCATAACCTTTATAGGCATTGCTAGGTTTACAAAATATTATTTGACAAGTGGATTTTAAATACACATAAAACGACTTTGTCAAAATGGCACCGCTGTCGGGGATCAGCCAGTTTAGCTTGATTAGTTTTGCTTGAGTAGTATTGGTGTTTAGTAGCATTTTATTTATTGTTCTATATTTTGATAATTCATTTGGCTTGTTGAATTCGTGTGATTGCATTGGGTAGTTTTTGTTTCTCAGCATTTCAGGTTTCATGGATTATTCTAGGCAATATTTAGGCTTGGGTATGGGCTATATAATCACCCATGTAGTCAGAAATGGGGGAATAATCAAGATTTCCAATGGGACTACAATGAGGTCGGAGCCATTTCAGATGAATAGAAACTTGTTAACCTTATTAATGAGTATCTTCAGAAGAATGAGGAGACAATGTCAACTCAACAGGGAGCGTCACAGAATATTCAGAAGGAGTGTTATTTAGAAGAATATTCAGAATATGCTGAATGACTATTTGTTGCAGAAATTCACTTGGAAATTTATGACCTCTGATAGTTTTGCTTTCACTTTTCTTCGGGAGAGGTATCTCAGGCATTTGCAGAAGCCTTGTGGTGGGTATGTCACCTCCTCGATTTGGTCTTCTCTTCAGACAAATTATAGATCCCTTCTTAAAGAAGGTATCTGGTTGATTGGAGACTTTTGGCGGGATAATTGGTTGGAGGTTGCCATTTTGGAGCTTTTAGGGATTCCAGATTATTTAGCTAATCCGCTCTGGGTGAAGGTCTCATATTTTATTCATGAGGGTAGATGGGTGCTGGACGGTTGTTTCCGAGCGTGCTTCTCGGATTTGTGTTTTCGGATTGATCGGATTGCAATTTCTCCTGTTGTGTATTCTCTAGTTTGGGCTAATTCTTGGGATGGTCGTGTTTCTTGCAAGGCTGCTTATTCCTAGTTTCTTCGTGATATTCCTCTGGTTTTTTGGTGAAGAGATGTTTGGTACCGTTTTATTCCCCCTTCGCATTCAACTTTGACCTGGCGTCTGATGTTGAACAGACTTCCTACTCAGGATCGCCTTTGCAGGTTTGGGTTCCAATAGGCTTCTCGTTGCAGTATTTGTGGGGTTAGTAGTGAATCTGTAAATTATCTTTTTCTTCATTGTCCCCTGGCAGTTGCTCTTTGGGAGGCGGTTTTCTCGACTTTCCAGCAACGTGTCTCTACTGATACTTGGCAATCTTTCTTCTTGTAGGCCATGTCGGTTTTCTTTAGTGAGCAGGTCAGGATTTTATGGAAAGCGGCTATCCATGCAGTGATATGGGGGGTGGGGACTGCCCGTAATCAGTGGATCTTTGAAGAGAAGTCGATGGACTTTAGATCCGTCCTTTCTTTGGTTTGGCATGCGGTTTCAGAGGCTAATCGACTGGAGATTGGTTGTAAGCATAATTGTATGGATGACCTTTTGATTCTTCGTCGTTTTGGTCTTCAGGGTCGCCCTTCTAAAACCCCAGTGATCAAGAGTGTGGTTTGGTCGCCTCCGGCCCCTGGTTGGATCAAAGTGAATACATATGGTGCTGCCTTGGGCTCTCTGGGGGTTGGTGGTTGTGGTGGTATCTTTCGAAACTGTAGAGCCTTTGTGAAGGGTTGCTTTGCTATTCCTCTTGGTTAGGTTTTCGCGTTTAAGGCCGAGCTTCTGGCGGCCTCATTGGTCATTAATTTTGCTTAGAAGTATGGGTGGCATCGACTTTGGCATGAGAGCGATTCTTCTTATGTGGTTCAGCTTCTTT
Organism: Acer saccharum; assembly: GCA_030490815.1. NCBI lineage: Eukaryota > Viridiplantae > Streptophyta > Magnoliopsida > Sapindales > Sapindaceae > Acer > Acer saccharum. The sequence continues at coordinate 13,930,284 of CM059875.1, read as the reverse complement.
CTTCTCGTTCTGAAATGGTTCCATGGAGGGTTCGTCAGGCGTGGCAGCGCTACATCTTCCAAATCTCGCATATGGATTTTCAGGTTTCCCATATTTTCAGGGAGAGGAATCAGGTTGCAGATATGCTTTCTAAGCATGCTTTGGAGCTTCAGGCTGATTCTTAGTGGTTCTCTGCCCCGCCGTTCTACTCTTCTTTAGTTGGCAATGACTGCATGGGCCGAGAGTCTTTTCGTTTTTCATAATATATATATATATTTTTTTTTGGTGTGGCCTGCGTGCCTCTTTTTGTTTGGGGTTGTTTTCCCCTTGGGTCTTTGTGCTTTATTGCTTTTTTTTTTTTCACTTTTTTCTTTTCTTTTATCTTTTATATACATGGATACTGTCTAGGGGTTTTTCAGCATATGATCGCTTGTGATTTTTTTTCCCTTTAGATCAGTCCAATTTTATTAAAAAAAGAAGAAGGAGTGTTATTACAAGGAAGAGGGCATCGATTCCTATCAACTAGATGAAGGATCACTTGAAGGATTGATATGAGAGTTCATGCAGTCAAACCATCAGGATACACAAGATATCCAAGTTTTGCAACAAGCAAACACAGAAAACTTGGAAATATACATAAGGGAAAATGACAAACAATCAAACAAGATGGAGGCCTCCATTCATAGGATCCAGTCCAAATCGGGCAGTTGGCAGAATTGTTACAAGACAGAGAGAATGGGAGATTCCCGAACCAACCAGAACAAGTTAGAGAAATGGAAGTCCTTCGAAGTGGAAAGGTTTTGGGAGATAGCAACAAGGAAGCTACTGTCGAAGAGGATGAGGTTGTACAAATGAAAGGAATAGGGGAGAAGGAGTTAGAAAAGGAAGTCGAGGTTGAGGTGACAAATCCGGAACCAAGGCCACAACTTCACAAGTCACCAAATCCCTATATGCTGCCCATTTCCTTTCCCGAAAGTTTGAAGAACTCCAAGTTGGAGAAATCTCATCAAAACATCTATGACTTGCTCTTTTGTCCAATTGGTTCTCACGACTGTAACACTGTGGATATAGCTTTCAATCGTGGAGGCAAGATTGTAAAGTTCAATGGTAACCGACCCAAGGATAGACAAGAAAATGGTTGCCTAGTGTTAATGATACGAACCTCGTCGATTGTATCAAGATTGATGCTTAAGATCATTCTAACCTCTGGTTCGAATGGAAACCGCGACCCAACACCTATAATGAGATGTGAACCTTGGTATGAAGGAGGACGCCATAATCAAGGATGGAATACTCGATTGATAAGTCAAGGAGGAACGCCACAGAGAAATCTGATAAGTTCCAATTAGTTCTCAAAGAACAAAAGAGAAAATTCTCTCAAATTTCATTCAAATCAAGTCAGATCTCCAATAATACATCAATGAGTCCCTTATAAACTGAAACCCTAAAACCTAAAAAGGAAATAAATATTTGGCAATTAAGGCCTTACAATCAGGAAACTAAAATGAGCAATAATTGCCTTACAAATGGGAAAGAAAATAAAAACTATTGACTTGCTCCCTATTTGGAAGACTAAAAATGGAAACAAATCAACTCTTTATTCTTTAGAAACCAATAAGGAAAACTGAAATTCGGACTCCTCAGCTCAAGTCTTCGCGCAACAAACTAGATTGCCGAATTTGGGCTGGTTTTGATCTATTATGGATGACGGAGTCTTCTTTACATCTGTAGGGATCGTCTTGGGCTTTCCGAAAACATATTATAGTAGATAATCTGATCTCATATGCATTCTGTAGAGGCCCACGAAGTTCAGCCCAGATTTGGTCTTCATGTGGGTCGAACTTGGATTTCAGCAACTCAGACTCAGCCCCTATTAAGTGCTTCTTTGATCCTCTTGGCCCTTGTAATTGGCCCAACTGGAATATGCAATGGATCCTTTGGTGATGCTTCTTGATTCTCATCATTCCCCCTCTCTTCAAAAGGATTCGTCCTCGAATCTTCACCGTAATGTTGTTGATAGCCTGTGACACTTTATCAAAACACTGTGAAAGATAAACAAGAACACTAGGCCAAGAAGTTGGCTGATTTGAAAGCAATGCCTTTTTTATCTCTCTTTTTTTTTTCCTCACTAGCGAAAATTTCTGTTTCTTTTTCACTCTTTTTTTCCTCACTCACAAAAGTTCTAGTTTCTTTTTCGCTCTTTTTTTCCTCAATAGCATTATTTTCTGTTTCTTTTTCACTCTTTTTTTCTTTTTTTGCTGTTTCAATCTCTCTTTCTTTTGTCTCTCTTTCTTTTGAACTTTCACTCTCATTTTTTACATCTCTTTGTTCTTTTAACCTCACTTGATCTTCATATACTTGTATTGGGGTTAAGGGTACAAGAGTGATTCATTTTTTATTGAGTACAAAGGAGTATCTATTTGTATAACCATCATGAGTTGCACGCCTATCAAACTGCCATGGTCGCCACAAAAGGATATGGGTCGCATGCATTGGTACCACATCACACAAGACTTCATCTTCATATTTACCGATCCGGAACGCCACTAACACCTGTTTAGTCACCCTCACCTCACCACTATCATTCAACCATTGCAATTTATACGACTTAGGATGCAGCATCGTTGGCTATCCTAATTTGTTAACCATGGTTGTGCTTGCAACGTTAGTATAACTACCACCATCAATAATCATGCTACATACCTTATCATTAACATGACATCGGGTGTAAAAAATATTGTCACGTTGTACATCGTCAAACATTTTTTTTTTTTTTTTTTGTAACGGATCTAAAAAAAACTTCTTTTTTTTTTTTGAGCCGGACCTGATCAAACTTTTTTTTTTTTTTCTGACTTGATCAAAACGAAATTCAGCAAAGTCTAATTTATTTATTTATTATTATTATTTTTCTTTGTGATCAACGAAATCAAAGAAGAAGAATAACAAAGATAGATTAAACTTGATGTTAGAGGCCGAAGCTCTGATACCAAATGATACGAACCTCGTCGATTGTATAAAGATTGATGCCTAAGATCCTTCTAACCTCTGGTTCGAATGGAAACCGCGACCCAACACCTATAATGAGATGTGAACCTTGGTATGAAGGAGGACGCCACAATCAAGGATGGAATACTCGATTGATAAGTTAAGGAGGAATGCCACAGAGAAATCTGATAAGTTCCAATTAGTTCTCAAAGAACAAAAGAGAAAATTCTCTCAAATTTCATTCAAATCAAGTCTTATCTCCAATAATACATCAATGAGTCCCTTATAAATTGAAACCCTAAAACCTAAAAAGGAAATAAATATTTGGCAATTAAGGCCTTACAATCAGGAAACTAAAATGAGCAATAATTGCCTTACAAATGGGAAAGAAAATAAAAACTAAAACAAGAAACTATTGACTTGCTCCCTATTTGGAAGGCTAAAAATGGAAACAAATCAGCCCCTTAATTTGGGAAAAAAATCAACTCTTTATTCTTTAGAAACCGATAAGGAAAACTGAAATTCGGACTCCTCAGCTCAAGTCTTCGCGCAACAAACTAGATTACTGAATTTGGGCCGGTTTTGATCTGTTACGGATGACGGAGTCTTCTTGACATCCGTAGGGATCGTCTTGGGCTTTCCGAAAACATATTATAATAGACAATCCGACCGCATATGCACTCTGTAGAGGCCCACGAAGTTCAGCCCAGATTTGGTCTTCATGTGGGCCGAACTTGGATTTCAGCAACTCAGACTCAGCCCCTATTAAGTGCTTCTTTGATCCTCTTGGCCCTTGTAATTGGCCCAACTATAATATGCAATGGATCCTTTGGTGATGCTTCTTGATTCTCATCAGTTAAAGGTTCCTATGTCAAGAGAGAAGAAGAGCCGAGTAGTTGATCTAGTGCAAGCTTTTGACATGGTAACCGAAATGGAAGAAGGCAACCATGATTGCTTGTTAGAACAAGAGGCGATTAAGCTTGAAGACGAAAAGTTGGCAAAAATAACTCTTGTGGGGATAGGAGAGCTAGAAAGAGATAATGAAAAACTTATGCTAGAAGTGAGGATGTTAAAGGCCGAGAATGGGCTTTTAAGAAATAAGGTACAAGAATTCTCAACTTCAAACGAAGAACTAGGTGAACAAGTAGTCATGCTTGAAGAAAAGGGGAAGTTAACTTCAAAGAACCTAGAGGATTTAGCCAAACTCTCTGAAGAGTTTGAGGAGGAAAATTCAAGAAGGTTCAGGAAGATGTTCATTGGGGTTAAGAAATCAACTAATACCGTGACGGAGTTTCAAGAATGGTTAAACAAGAAAGAGGAGGAATTGAAGAGCGCCAAGGTTAAAGAGTGTGATTTTCTAGTCCAACTTGACGTGGTGGAGCAAGAGATGAAGTCCCTCCAAGTTAAGCATCACCAAGGGCCCCGCATCCATGACCAAACAGGGAGTTTTTCTTGCCGTCCTTTGACTTGTTACTTTTATGCCAAAATAGGCCATACTAAGGCCCAGTGTTTTAGCTTTCAAAGTTTAAGAATAAGTCAAAGAAGGTCTAGAATGTGCCAACCAAAAGTCAAGCAAATTTGGGTTAGGAAGGACCTAGTAAGTCAAGTGAGGACAAAGGGAGCGAAAAAATTTAATAAACCATTGACACCCATTTGGGTAGTCAAAAGGAGTGGATTCCCAAATACGGTCAAACCTCCTTTAGTTGACCCATGTCCCACTTTGAGTGCATAGTATTAAACATTTCTAGTGCACATTAGGAGTTCACAATTTCTTTTCTCATTTAACTAAGATTCTACTTTCATGATTGAGTTCTTTGTGCATTTTAATGTTTAGGTGAGTCTAAGTTTTGGAGAAAAGTCATTGTGAAACCCATGATTTAATGTTTTTGAGTTGTTTGTTTTAATTTTTTGCATTTTTAAGATAATAAGGCAATTAAGTTGGTTTGTTTGAGTTTGTGCAGGTCAAAGAGGTGGAATGCACAAAGTTAGCAAAGCCAAGGATAAGTGACCAGCGCAGCAAGGTGGCAACAAGCCTCAGTGCGCGAGTCAAATGCGCTGGTATATACCAGCGCATATTAGGCAGGACCCGCGCACTGTGCACATGCTGTCATTTTCAGTTAGGGCTCCACAAATTTAAAATACTCAAACCGACATTTCCTTTTTTCCTATCAAGGTAGTCTTCCTTTTTCTCCACGTAAGGTCTCTCATTCATCAAAAAGGTATGACTCATAATCTTAATCTTGTTTTCACTTGTTTAAAATCCTTGAACTCCATTTTTCCCTCCCTAAACTTCCTACAATATACATGAATTTGGTGCTTAATGATAACCCACGAACATATGTCCTATATTTGTTTGATTCTTGATCATAATATGTTGGGTTGGATTATTGATACATGTTTTTGCTATTTGACACAAATTGGAGTAGAAATTACCCATGATTGTGCATGAAATTTTTGCTATTGAATTAATTGACATATTTTGATGATGATTTGTGTTGGTTAGTGCTTAATAGTGATTATGAATTGATTAGGAAGAATCTTTGCATAATTATGAGCTTACAATTGGAATTTTTGGAATGAATGGTGATGGCATCGAGTTTCACACAACTTTTCTGGCACATGCGCTGGTGTAGTGCACTTGTAATACACCAGCGCTAGACCCGCGCTGTTTCACACCTGCGTTAGCACCACATATGCGCAAGACTTGCTGTGGTACCACACATGCGCAAGACTTGGGCTGGTACCACACTAGCGCACTATGGGCTAACTGCACCGATTTTGTCTATTTGATTTTTCTGCTCGAAATGCTTGTGATGCGCTATAAATGTTCACATTTAGTGCCTCCTTACTTGGTTTTTGTAATCATTTCCCATGCATTTTAGTGGTTTAATGATGTAAATATGTGTTTTCAGGTAAGTACGGCGTTTCGAAGGCATTTGGGTCCGAAATGAGGAAAAGAAGGCAAAGAAGGCAGAAAACCAAAGTGTGCACTGTTCCCACAGGTTCAAACATCAAAGCCCACGGGAAAGTTCCAGTGGAAGGAACCAGCGGGAAAGAACACAGAGCCCCGCGGGTTCATCTCCCTTGCCTCGCGGGAAAGAGCCTACTGAAGGAAGCCGCGGTTTATGTCAATACCACATCCGGCGACTTCAATTCGTCTGTTTCACAAGCATAAAGCTGCAAAACAAAGCCACGGAAGCACATCAACGGTTTCAGACCAGTCCTCCGAAGAGACAATTACAGCAGACGGAATTCGCGAGAATAGAGGAAAATCAACCGTGGGTTCATTCCACTAGAAAGAAGCCATGGAACAGACGCACGGGAGACTCTCACGAGCTGCAAATGGATTGAATCCAGAACTTCATACTCACTTTCCATCCATTTTACACTTTTAGCCTTGGTTATGGACAAAAGGACCCTTGCTTGTCTTTGAAAGGCCTCCCCTTTATTGTATTTTTTCCATCCAATTTTACTTCTCTAAGTAGGTAAAGGCATAAAAACCATAATGACTAGTGAAGGAAGTAGTTAAAATATAGATATTATTACATATTTTTCTCTTAGAAAAGCCAAGTTAGTTTTTCTTGGCAATTCTCTAGGCAACCAAACACCACTTTGGTACCTTAGTACAGATTACTTCAAGTTGCCATAGATGTTGCTTTGATTGCAAAAGGGAATCATTTCCATTTCACAAGAGTTATCATCTGGTGATGTTTCCTTCAATTGTATTTCTTAGTTGCTTTAATTCTATGAGTAGCTAAATCCTCCTTGTTAGGAGATTAGATGTAATTCTTGTAATTAACTTTACTATATAATCAATCATGTTTATTTCATTTCTTTTTTTTGGGTAAATAAATAGTATCATAGAAAGAGGAAACAATGTACAAATAATAGGGGCATACCCCAGGAAACAAAGAAACCAGAGCACTAAGGCCCAAAACAAGCTCAACAAAAAGCTCATAAACAAGAGCTAAACAAAAGCTTTAACAAACCAAAAAAACACTAAAGAAAGCAAACAAATAGCCAACAACACAAGTATCATCTATTGGTTACATTCCAATTCATAGCAATCAGAGGCCAATCCTTCAAATTGATATGTTTATTTCATTTCTCAAGTTATGTATGTACTTATTATTCCATTATGATTGGTAGTTGCAACCACCAATCTTTCATTGAATGCACAAGCAACTTGAGGAACTTATATGCATTAAAGACCATTTATGCATGTTCCTTTTATGCCATCTAAGTTGTAATGATTGCTATCTTATGAATCTTTGTCAATACTCTTGAGGATACTTCCTTTAATCACTCTCCTAACTCTAGGTTGTTATTATAGTTGAGGAACTAATGCCTTATAATTTGACATGAATCGATGCATGATAGGGACTTTGTGATTAATCTTAGTGAATGATTGATTAGCTAGTAAGTTGTTACTTGAATGAATCTATCTCCTAGCAATCCTTTAATATAGAATTTAAACCAAATAGTTGTAACCAATTTCTTTATCAATCCGAATTTGAGCATAGTTAATGTGTTGATCGTTGTAGGTAATTAAACAAACATTCGTAAGAGTTAATTTTATTAGTTACCACTAGCTATCTACATAAGCATAAACTTGTTGATCTCTGCGGGAACGAAACCCTTACTTGCACACTATACTAGTTTGTGACTTGTGCACTTGCAAAAAGGGTGAAACACTCGCGCGTCCCTTTAGTATAATCGAGGTAGAGTAGTGTAATTGTAGTCGTATTTATAGAACCAGTTCGGGCGCGTCAAGATTTATGGCGTCGCTGCCGGGGAAGGCGCTTGTGCATTCTTAGAACATTAGTTAGTGTTATTGTCATTATTTGTATTTAGGATTTTGTTTTGAGCACTTAACCTTTTGGTAGTTTCTTTTTAGCATGATTTCAGGTTACTTGTTACCACTTGATGCACGGAAGACGATCTTTGGGAAGTCCACTCGAACCTTTTATCGAAAATATTGATCGCATAGCTAGGCTACCGACAATGACAGACAATCCCAGAGGACTATCCAACTTGGAGAGCGATTCAGTCTCTTCTAGCAGTTCATCAGCTGGATCAGAGCGAGCACATAATCAACAGATGATGAAGGAATTCTCATTGCCTACCGTTGGATCACATCCTTCAGCTGTATTGCTAGATGATGCCCAGAGGAATTATGAGATGAAAAACTTGCACTACAAAACACAACCACACTTTGGTGGTACCCTTGGTGAAGATTGCCTTCAATTCATGAAGGAATACTATAATGTGGTGACCATGTTCCCACTCAGGAATCTGTCGAAGGATCACTTACGGATGAGATGTTATTCATATTGTATGAGAGATGACGCCAAGAAGTGGTTCATGGTGTTATCAGCAGGATCACTTACCACATGGAGCGGTGTAGAGCAGAAATTTTTTGCCAAGTACTTTCCCTCATGGAAGACTAAGGAAATACGGAGTATGATAGTTGATTTCCAGGAAAGGGAAGGCGATGCATTCCATGAATCTTGGGGTAGATTCAAGCTACTTTTAGCACAATACCCTCACCACGAGTATACTTTAGTGTCACAAGTTCATTCATTCTATGATGGATTGACCGGGCTCTCACAAGCGATAGTTGACAACGCATGTGGAGGAGCGATGCGAGAGAAGACGGCACAGTACGTATTTGATAAGTACAAAATGCTTGAGCAGAATTCCGAGTAAAGAAACACTCGAGGTAGTCAAGGAGGACTGAGCACGAAAATGGCAAGCCAAATGAGTGATATGAGTAAGAACATTGAGACACTTATGAGTAGGTTTGGGAATCAACCTATGATAGCGGATCAGGTTTTTCTTAAAGAAAACCGTGGGATGGACATGTATCCCGTGATTGAGCCAGTTCCACCAAGGAAGGAAGAAATACAAGTGATGTATCCACCACGTCAGTCAAGATAGTTGGACGATCCTTTCTCTAACACATACAATCCCGGATAGGCCAAGCATCCGAACCTAAATTACGGGAACAACCATTGTTTGAATTCCCCATTGCCTCAACACAACAACAACAACAATTGGTATCCACCTCAGGGACACCAACCAAGACCACAATAGAGTACGCAACCGTGGAAAGTAAAGGAAAATTTACCTTGGCGCCAACAGGGCTAGAGAGACGATGAGTATAGGCCCATTGACCAGTATCGCCACAATGATTCTAACCGCACAAGAATTACCTCTATGGAAGGGGTGGTCAAGACGTTAGAAAGACAAATAGGGTAGTATGCTGAAGTTAGTCAGAGGAAGGAGCCGGGGAAGCTCCCAAGTCAATCTGAGCAAGCCAAAGTAGACACAGTGCTCAGAAGTGGTAAGGTACTTTCTAACCCATCTCCAGCTGAAATTTCTAATATTCATGTTAATGTTTTAGCAGACAAGGAAGTACCTAGTAGGAAGGATTTTGATACCCAAGTAGGGATAGGAAAAGTAGAGGTTCGGAGTTAGGTTAAAAGGACACTTCTAGAATACACAAATCTCTGAACCCCTATGTGCCTCCAATTCCATTTTCGGGAAGGCTTCAGAAGACGAAGTTGGATCGAGCTTTCCGTGAGATATACGACATTTTGTCAAAAGTGAATGTGAGCCTCCCTCTACTTGAAGTCATTGAAAAGATGCCTGCATATGCCAAGTTCTTCAAGGAGCTTAACTCAAAGGCGCGGAAGAAGAAATTTCTGGAGAAGATAGTGATCTCCAAGGAAGCAAGTGTAGCCATGGAAACGGCATTACCACCTAAGATGAAAGATCCAGGAAGTTTCATCATTACCGTATCAGTCGGTGAAACTCGAAAGGAGAAGGCGATGTTAGACCTAGAAGCTTCAATCAATCTAATGCCTCATGCATTGTTTAAGGATTTAGGGTTAGAGGGATTGAAGCTGACTACCATGGAGTTGATATTAGCCCACCGCTCAGTACGACATCCAACAGGAGTGGTCGGAAATGTTTTAGTCAGGGAGATGCTGTTATTGCTTGGATGACCCTTTATGTCAACTGCCAATGCAATCATCAATGTCCATAAGGGATGACTCTTCATGACAGTCTTAGGACAAACCGTAGAGTTTTAAGTTTTTGAGAGCATGAGGAACCCGTTGAAGGGTAGTGATTGCTTCAACATCGGAAGTACTGAACATGAGGATGAACCCCACTCCATTTTCGGGGATTACATAGCACTCGCTCACTACGAGGTGACTAACAAAACCCCACTCTTAAAGCATGACTCATCGAGCTACGAAAACACCATTGCTCAACTCAAAGAAGAAAATTGGGAGTTGGTGGAAAGGAACTTCAAACTCACTACCAAGCTTGATGAGGCTTTAGAGGAAAACTATGCCCTCCAAGACAAAATTAAGGATGATTTCTTCTTAAAAAATCAAATAGAGAGAGAGGAGGGAAGATAAAGGAGGAGAGAGAGAAGCATTCCGGGCCAATCAGGTGAGGCCATGTCACCCCTGGCCGTGGGGGGCGTGTGGGCCTCCCTGGGGCAGAGAGCCCCCTTGGCCGTGGGGCCCACGGCCTCCCTCACGGCCAGGCCAAGTGGCCTCACGGCCTGCACTGACTTCTTGCGTGCTCCCTCGGTTCTTTAGCCCGTATCTTGGGCATCCGAACTCTGATTTTGAATCCGTTTCTGGATTACAAACCGTGACTCTCTCACGCATGACGACAACTACACAACTTTGAAAAACGGTTGACAAATCATCTCGGAAAACGTCGATGAAGTCAACTCAACGAATGAGAACGAAAAATATCGTAGCTACATCGTTTGGACTCGAAATTAAATGAATGAGTAACCGAAACGACCGGAACTCAATAAGGAATCATAATAGATCATATTCAAGTCCAAATACAATAATACGGAAACATACATTCACAAAGACACACACATATGCTAGTTTTGGGACATAGTCCTAGAAAATGCAATAAACAAATTTTTACCAATATAGTAGAATGCGTGAGCATATTTTGTGATGTGTGTGAAAGTGAAACATAAGTGATGTTTAATCATGAAGGAACACACAAGAATGCCATGTGTGTGTGTGTGCCTAGCCTTGTAAGAGATATGAGGTCCTTTATTACCTTTGTTGAATAATGGTGCACAAATCTCTTAATACCAGCTTCTTGAATGAATTATGGTTGAGACATCCTTCGTCTTCTTAATTCTTCAAAATACGAACCACTAAACATTACAAGAGAAACACGTTTTGATATGGAATTAATGCCAACACAAACTATAAACTTGACAATCTCCCCCTTTGGCAAATTCCATGTCAAAACCCCTAAACAAACACTAAAACAATTACAAAGAAAATTTGGTCACAATGAGTACAATGAGTTACACATATAGACACAAATTAACAATCAAAACAAGTCTTGAACTTCAACTTGGTCTTCTCTTGATATTACCTAAAATGAACTTGAAAGCACAAGAATATCCAAGAGATAAAAATATGGCAATATCCAATCTTAGGCAAGAAAATAGTAACATATAAGTTCAAGTGGATCAAGTATGCTCCCCCTTAATACATACTATCCATCTAAATATTCTAAGCCAAGATTCAACAACAAAAAAAATATTACATGCCATATAGTTCAAGCTAGATACCAAATATACAAACATATAAAATGAGACTAAGTAAGACAGATTTCTACCATGTGTTTCTCATATTTCTCCCCCTTTTTGACATGATATGAAGCCAAAGGGAAAGAGTAAGAAAATATACCTCATGAAGCTCTCTAGCCACTTGTGCTACCAAGGAAAGAAGTGCGGTGTGAGGATCTCACATATTGCCTTGTTGTAGTTGATTTTCCTTTCAACTCTTTGATCCTTTCATCTTGAACAACAAGCTTGGCACTAAGGTCTTCAATCTTCCTTTGTGACACCTCAATCAACCTACGTGACTCTTCAACCTCATTCCTCAATTTTATAGCCCAACTAGGAAGAGTGGGTAAGCTAGGGACATGGTTAGAATCAAGAGATTCACCAAAAAGCCTAAACACATCACTAGACTTTCCCTTGTCCTTGCATGACATGGATGCCACACGTTTCTTACCCAACTTCTCTAAGGGAGGAAGCATAACATCACCATCAAGATTCCTCACTTCTTTAGCTAAGCATAATTGAGTTATAAATCCTGGAAATGCCAATTTCTTATCCAAACGACTAATACAAGCCGCAATCTCAATTTGCTCCACAAGCAATTCACCAAGATTTATAGGTTTGTTAGTCACCAAGGCATATACAATCTTGATTTTGTCTCTATTAAGCTCCGAAGCATTAGTAGAGCCAACAAGATTGGAGTAAACAAATAAATGCCAAAATGCACTAATTTTTGTTAACTCACCTTGCTTAATATAAGCACGTTTCCCTCACACAAAATTACTATCATCACATAGAGTCCTACCCATTAAATCAAGGTTTTCCAAGATGTCAACATCAAGGAATTCCGATTCAATGTCATCGGGCAAGTCTAGAAACTCATTCACTTTCCTAGAACAAACTCTAAAGACAACTTTCCTTATATTTAAAGTAGCACTCGTCACTGTAGAACTAGACTTGTAAGCATGATAAAACTCTCTAACAACGGTCTCATTAGAGATTCCTAACATGTTCACCCAAGAGCCCCAATTTCTACTCATAAGCACATTATGAACATAGGATCCAACACAAGAGTCCAAGTCAATACCTCTTTCTTGAATCAACTTTTTGCAACCGAAAATTCCCAACTCATCCACTTTGTTAGCTTTGGAAATTTTGGAAGAAATTGTAGGTCTAGACTTGTCAATGGGAGTTGAAGAAACATTACCACCAATCTTCTTTGCTTTCCCCATACTCTTGCAAAACAAAAACACTAAAAACGAAAGTGAGAGGAAACATAGAAACAAATTAGAAACCAATAAACATATACAAAGACAAAACACTATATTAAAAAAATCATCATGCATATAAGAATTTATCAAAGCATCTTCATGATTTATCAAAAATAAGAATAATGACAACAAACAACAACCTTGAAGAACATGTGAACATGTCATAAAAGAGAACAAGAATTTAGCATATTATGCTCCCCCTTGACAAGTGTCTCATCTAAAATCAAGATAGACAAATGTTCACAAAAATCACCACACAATCACATCACAAGCAATTTTATTAGATTTGCAAATAAGCTTCATATATCTAAGAGAGTTATATCAAAATTTTCAATCACTATCATATGTCATCAAAAATTGTTAAAGTATCAAAAATACTAATTAAGCAAAAGTGAGTGTGTGAAGATTTTGCTTCAAGTATATGAAAAGAAGTAGTTTGATAATCAAGCATGCAAACAATTTCAACATCTATTCATCATAGGTCTTTCCATAAAAAGGTCAAACCGGTTATCATCTGAAATTTTACTTATAAAGAGAATAGATTTCAACATGTGAGTGTGTGTGTGCATGTGGCTCGTCAACCCATTTCTATTTGTCAACCCGAGCTCATTTGATTATTCAACTATACTCCAAAAGCCTTTTTTTTTTTTTTTTTTTTTTTTTTTTTAGGCTTGAATCAAAGATTTTTTTTTTTTTTTTTTTTTTTTAATGATTCAATTCAATACTTCTTTGATTTTTCTAACAAAAACATATACTCCTCATGGCGGCTTTCACTCATCACAATGGCGTAGCCCTTTCCTACATTGGGTGGCTTCACAACCAATGTATGTAGCCCTTTCCATGAGGGTGCTCGTTGAGTTCTATGTTGCCGAAGCAAATGGATACCAACCATTGGTCATTTTTAAATGTACTAGTCCTTAGGATTTCAAGGTGTATCCAAAGCTAACATCAATCAAGCTCAACAAACGTACTTAACAAAACATACAAGAGAAGCAAAGTGCATTTTTGAAACCAAATTTTAAGGCTTAAAAGCACATGATCTAGAAGCAAGTAAAGAGACTTACTTAAGATCTCTACTTCTCAAGAGAGTAGCTATCAAAGAATATGAAGCTCACATTATTCAAAAATTAGCCACTCAACAATCATACAAATAACAACACACTTCATGAAATAAGATCAATGTGAACACTTATCACCAAAAGATCTTAAACTAGCAAATGTCAAAGAGGACCATATAAACACTATACTAGTTCTCAATTATGACATGCTTCATGAATGTGATACAAACAATGAGTTGATAGATGAAAAATCAAGTAAGCAAGCAATATGATATAGAGATACCTTCGCAAGCTATTTTCACCAAATACAATGCCTTCACCCTTTTTATGAGTCCTCTTGGCTTGTAAGTCCTCATGACTACAAGTTATAGGGGTGTCGATTCCAAGAGACTAAAGACAATGTAATCCAACACAAACAAAAAAAAAAAAAAAAAATGAATTTCTCTAAAAGCCTTAACATGATTGTCACCATATAGATACCAAAAAAAAACTTCTCAAAAGTTAATCAACAAATTTTGACTATCATAACAATCAAAGTGAGATAGCTAAGTTCATGTCAACTTGTAAAGATACAAAACAAAAAGCTAAGCTTCTTATCAACAACACTGGTCTTAAAGCTAACTCACATGTGCAACTTACACTAATGGTAAGAGCACTCACCCTTGACAAATTTTGTCTTGGGTGGACATACACGAACATCATCAAGATTCTCTTTGACCACAATGTTGAACCTAGAGTAAAGTTCTTCCACAACTTGATTGACAATAATATCATTAATACTTTTTTTCTCAACATTGTTAGCAACACATGCATGGTCAAATTTTGAAGGATATGCATTCTTCACATTCCGGACATTCTTAACATGCTTTGTGAAATTATCATGCTTTCCATATTCAAAAGCTTTAGCATGCATAGAATGAGATCCAATCTCTCTATTCCTAGATGCATTTTCTATGTTGCAATATTCAATGAATTTATAACACTTGGGCTTGATATGGCCTAATGTATTGCAAAAATGACATATGGGAACAAAATGAGAGATTTTACCTTCCGGAGTTGGAGAAGCACAAATGGGAGTTTCAAGGGGTACCTTATTCTTCAATTTGTTGTTCTTCTTGGAACGTCTCTTCTTAGGAGCTTTCTCTTCAACGATAGCTTCGCTAGTAGGAAGTGATGCTTCTATGAGCTTCTCTTTAACCACCGCTACACTTGAACTACCTAAGTTCATATTAGAGATGATCCTATCCTTTTCAAGCACAATACCCTTAACTTCGCAAAGCTTCTTGTCAAGAGCATTCTTTTCACGCAAGAGCCTACGAGTTGTAGAAACAAACTCATCCACTTGAATTTTGATCAAGTACTCCTCATCAATCTCACTTAAGGCTATTTTCAACTTCTCCTCAAGAAACTTCACCTTAGCCAAAAGATCAATGTATGTCGGATTATCATTTAAACACTCTTGATGATTTTGATCAATCTCCTTATCCAACGAATCTTGATTTACATCCTCTAGAGTAGAGTGAGAAGCCATGAATGCAACAAAGTTGCTCACTAGCTCTTCTTCACTAGAAGACTCATCACTTGAGCTCGACTCATCACTAGAGTCATCATCTTCACTCCATGTAGCCGTCATAGCCTTTCCCTTCTTGTCCTTCTTAGAATCACCACTAGGGCAATCCGAAGCATAATGTCCAAGCTTCTTGCACTTGAAGCATTGAACCTTCCTATTGCTCTTAGCATGGCCACTCCTCTCATGAGGTGGAGTAAAGGACTTCTTGACTTCCTTGTCCCTTGAGTACTTGCCACTTGACTTGGCACCTTTCCTCATGAACTTCCTAAACTTCCTAACCAATAACGCCATCTCCTCATCATCATCGCTACTACTAGCTTCCTTGACAACCTTGAGAGCTAAACCCTTGTTCTTAGCCTTTGGTTTCATACACGCCTCAAAAGTTTGAAGAGATCCTAGCAACTCATCTATGCTCATGACATCAACGTCTTTGCTCTCTTCGATGGCGTTAACCTTGGCTTTGAACCTCTTTGGAAGTGATCTTAGAATCTTCCAATTTAGCCTCTCACCGGAGATAGGAGTACCAAGTGCTTGGCATTGGTTGGCGATGTCTAGTAGCTTATCTTGGAAGTCAACAAACTTGTTTTCCTCACCCATTTGCAAAACCTCAAATTGGGAAGTGTGCAATTGAAGACGAGACTTCTTCACCGCTTTAGTCCCCTCATTGGTGACTTGGAGAGCTTCCCATGCCTCCTTTGCGGTTTCTAGATTTTGAATGTAGGAAAATTGCCTACTATCAATACCTCCGAAAATAGCATTCACCGCCCGATGATGCCATTTTGCTAACTCAAACTCATTAGTAGACTCACTCCTAGGCTTGGAAATGGTCACTCCATCCTCAATCTTGTTGGGAGCAAGGTAACCTTCTTTAATGGTCATTCAAGCTCTCTTATCGATAGATCGAATGTAAGCTTTCATCCTCAATTTTCAAAACCCGTAGTTGTGACCCTTGAGAAGAGGAGGTCTAGAATTCGAAGCCCCTTCAGTCATCACGTCATCTTGGAAAACCATACTTGCAAAAACCTAAGCAATCTACACGTAAGTATAAACCAGATCTCGTCAAGTGCCGTCCGACGACCCGCTCTGATACCAATTGAAAGTATATAAACGTAGTTAAATTGCTTAAGGCATACCTAGAGGGGGGGGGGGGGGGTGAATAGGTTTTTACGCCTTTTTCAATCCCTTGAACAAACTTTCGTTTGTCCCTCAAGGTTGCCTTACATACAACAAATACACTAAGAAAAGACAACATACATAGATAATATGAATAGGTAATCATATAAGCATGGTCTACATACATCACCAAGTTGTATGAGGTAAACAAACAAATAAGTACAATAACAAAGAATACTTGTATTTCACTATAGGTTCAATGAGTTACAAGAGTGATCAAATATCACTATACACAAATACAATATACAAAAGAATCATAGAAATAAAATAGATCAATAAAATGAGTTCACTAATCACACTATACAAAGTCTTGCTTCTCAATACATCATGAAGTGAATATTATGAAACAAGATAATAAAATATACAAATAAAATATAAGAGATAGAGATAGGAAGAATTAACACAAGAGATTTTTTAACGTGGTAAAAACCTCCAAGGAGGAAACATCCACAGGTTGAACTACAACCATTGGGTACTATATTATTGGAAAGTAAACATAGAACATTCACAAAGTGATCAATCTTTAGCTCACCCAACCTAGTGAAGTCTAAGCCTACCAAACCTATTGGAAAGTGTGAAATCCCTCAATGATGCGAAACCACCATATATTGGACACCACACAAAACCAACATCGATGGTTGATTAGAAATTCCTCAAGAGTGCATACATCTCCCGTGTACCCCGCTCTATCGGAGTCTATGTCTAACCATACGCCTAGGCCTACCAATACAATAGCCAACTCCCTATCCGAGACACTCGTGCCTCTAGGGAGCCTCCCATGCATGACTATCCGAGTCCTCCCAACTCTAGCTATGACTCCTTGCTTACCTATCCGAGTCATCCGACTCTAGGCAAGTCTTCTTGCTTGGCTATCCAAGTCACCCCGACTCTAACCAAGAATTCATGCCTTTTACAAGGACTTCCTAGTGTGATCATGTGAATACAAATGATGCAAACAATCAAATCAACATAGAACATGTGATCAATACATTCTATGGCACAAATAGACCTAAACATGTGATATCACAATTAATCAAGTCTAAATGCAAAATTACAAGAATAAAACCTAAAGCATGTGAAACATCAAACACATAAGCTCAAAGTCTCATTCACACATACAACACTTGAATCAAAATATATTCATGAAGAACAAGTTCAAGATGCTATCAATATACAATAAAATGCTAGATATATGAGATTTAAATCAATCAATATTCTAGCCAAAAATATAGAGCAAGGATTCAAGATATAAATCAATCAAATCCTAGATTGCTTTAAAACACAAACAAAATACAATAATCCCAGATTTCATTAATCAAAGGATCAAATCAAATCTCAAGGTCATTTATCACAAAATTAATTCAATCAAGTTCCAAACAACCTAAGATGCCATTCTAATCACAATACAACTCACAAACATATGTAAAACCTAGAATCATAGAAACTAGTCAACATTAGTCCATAAATTGACTTTCAATTAGAAGGATAATCAAGCTATCTTTCTCAATAGCTTTTACCAAATATAAACATAGATATAGAAGAAGAAACCCCAAGTAAATTGAAGATTAAAAAGAAAGAAATCCCAAAGATTAGTCCAATACCTTAGACTCAACAGCTGGTTCGGTTTTCAGTGTCCAACCACCAGAAAACTTGATCAATCAGCTACCAAACCACTCAGTAATGATAGAAGACTCAATTACGAACGTTCTCCAATTTGAATCACTCAAATCCGACTCCGGATGAGGGAGATATGATGTTTGGAAGATGAGAAAATCTGTTGGAGAGGACTGACGGGAAAATGCAATTTTTTCTTCTTAAAAAATCAAATGGAGAGAGAGGAGGGAAGATAAAGGAGGAGAGAGAGAAGCATTCCGGGCCAATCAGGTGAGGCCACATCACCCCTGTCCGTGGGGGGCGCGTGGGCCTCACGGGGGCAGGGAGCCCTCTTGGCCGTGGGGCCCATGGCCTCCCTCACGGCCAAGCCAAGTGGCCTCACGGCCTGCACTGACTTCTCGCGCGCTCCATTGGTTCTTCAGCCCGTATCTTGGGCATCCTAACTCTGATTTCAAATCCGTTTTCGAATTACAAACCATGACTCTCTCACACACGATGAAAACTACACAACTTTGAAAAACGGTTGAGAAATCATCTCGAAAAACGTCGATGAAGTCAACTCAATGAATGAGAACGAAAAATAGAGTAGCTACATCGTTTGGACTCGAAATTAAATGAATGAGTAACCGAAACGACCGGAACTCAATAAGGAATCATAATAGATCATATTCAAGTCCAAATACAAAAATATGGAAACATACAATCACAAAGACACACACATATGCTAGTTTCCGGACATAGTCCTAGAAAATGCAATAAACAAAGTTTTACCAATATAGTAGAATGCGTGAGCATATTTTGTCATGTGTGTGAAAGTGAAACATAAGTGATGTTTAATCATGAAGGAACACACAAGAATGCCATGTGTGTGTGTGCCTAGCCTTGTAAGAGATATGAGGTCTTTTATTACCTTTGTTGAACAATGGTGCACAAATCTCTTAAATGCTGGCTTCTTGATTGAATTTTGGTTGAGACATCCTTCGTCTTCTTAATTCTTCAAAATATGAACCACTAAACATTACAAGAGAAACACGTTTTGATATGGAATTAATGCCAACACAAACTATAAACCTAACATCTTCCTTTGCTGGTTTTCCCTCTCTCTTGGAAGCTAGTAGGGTTTCGAATAAGGCTCTTTCCCATGGAGATGGATTGAGTCCTCAAATTGAAAATATTTTAGCTGGTACGAATACTATTTGCAATGAAGTTGGTTTGTCTCATGAGATTGAAGGTTTATCAGCTAGGGGGCAATAAAGGAAAATTGTTCCCGACTCCTCCCCTATGGTCCAACTTGAGGAGGTCTCCCAAAATAAAGGTATCTCTATCACTCATTCTTTGGTGAATAAAGATACTAACATTGTTGCAAGTCAATTGCCTCTTATAATTTTTGAAAAAAAGCACTTTTTCTTATAGTAATGTGCTGAAAGGTGCTCACAATGGTCCAATTATGAGTAAGCCTATGAACCTAAAATTCTACCAGCCCTTACAAAGTGGTAATAGGTCGTGTGTCTCCCCACCCATGGAAGTTGCAGAGGATGGCTCTAAAGCTTGGAAGAACTGCTTGGTGGGTTATTTTATTGAGAAGAAGCTCCCATTCTCTCTTATCAACAATATTGCTAAGAAGATTTGGGGTAATTATGGTCTTCTAGAGCTGCTCGCAAATGAAAAAGGGTTCTATTTTTTCAAGTTCTCAGATGATGACTATTGCTCTACAGTTCTTGAGGCTGGTCCATGGCTTTTTGCTGGAAGAATGATAATTCTTAAGAAATGGCACTCTCGGCTTGTTTTAACGAAAGAATCTTATTCTAAGGTTCCAGTATGGGTCAAGTTTTTTAATATTCCTCATGAATATTGGACTGAAAAGGAGCTAAGCTATATTGCTAGTGCTATTGGGAAGCCTCTTTATGCTAATAGCCTAACTGAATCAATGAAAAGAATTTCGTACGCTAGAATTTGTGTCGAAATTGATGCTACTAGCAAGTTAGTTGATTCTTTTGATTTACTTATGGGCGATTGTGATGAGCTCAATAATGGGGAGAGTGTTGAAATTCTGGTTGAATACCAATGGAGACCAAAGATTTGTCTGGAGTGTAGATCGTTTGGTCATTCTGCTGCAACCTACCCAAGTCTAAAGCATGTGGAAGGCAGATTCGATGAGAACCGTGGTTCCAAAGTGAATCAAGAATGGGTGAAGGTCAATCGTGGTGCTGCTGCTCATGTATCCAACTCTTCAGGGAACCTTTCTAGAGGAGATGCAACCCTTGTTCCCTCACCTAGTGTGAATATGGAGCCTCTTCCTCTTTCCATATCTTCTTTGAATGTTGATGAAGTCATTACCGTTGGTCATTCTGAAATTGAGCCTCCATTGTGTCCTACCAACATGCCTATCAAGAGTCAATGCAATGTCCTCTCTAAGGAGAGTGTTGTTGATACCTCTAACAAGTTCTCTGCTCTTGATGAGAATGGTTATAGTGTCCTCTCTAAGGATAGTGTTGTTGACTGTAGTGATGATGACTCCTCTACCACTGCCTCTCCGGATCATTCCCTATGGCTCTCAAAGATTAAGAACATTGATGGGGTTCCTATCATAGGGCTTTCTAGCACTCCAGAGTCCTCTAGTACCAAGAAGAAGAAGAAGAAACGGTCCGCAAAGAAAGGAATGGATAACAGCTCGCAAGCTAAGGTGAAATCTTTTCAACCTCTTAATGATTAATTTAGCTTGTTGGAACATTAGGGGTCTAAATGCTACCCCTAAACAATTAGAAGTTAAGAAGATGATACTTGACCACAAGCTTAGTCTAGTTTGTTTAATTGAGACAAGAGTAAGTATGATCCATAAGCCTCTTGTAGTCAATTCAGTTTTCACGGATTGGGAAATGCTTGACAATTACAATAGTCATGATCTTGGTAGAATTTGGATTGGTTGGGATCCTAGGATCCTCAATATCACTAAAATTTTTGAAACTGATCAGATTATACATTGCCAAGCTCATATTTTGGATGGTAATGATAGGTTCTATATCTCTTTTGTTTATGGTTCTAATGCTGATAGTTCTAGAAGAGCTCTTTGGCATAGTATATGCTCTAATCAGCAAGATACTCCTTGGATGGTTCTTGGCGATTTCAATGTCTCTAGGAGGGTGAATGAGTCAGTTGGGGGTTCATCACATATTTCCTCAACTATGGAAGAGTTTAATAACTGTCTTTATGTTTCTGATCTTGATGACCTTCGTTTCTCGGGTTTTCTCCACACTTGGTGTAATAAGAGAAGAATTGGCTGCATCTCTAAGAAGTTGGATAGAGTTCTTGTTAATAAGGAATGGATGACCAAGTTTGAGCACTCTGAAGCCATTTTTCTTCCTCCTAGCATCTCGGATCACAGCCCATCTTTTGTTAAGCTCGGATTGCAAGGTAATAAGAAGAATTGCCCTTTTAAAATTTTCAATTTTCTAACGGAAAGGGAAGACTTTCTTCCTTTGGTTGAGAGTTGTCGGTAGGAGAATTTTCATGGCAATATGCAATTTCAGCTTTGCTCTAAGCTCCGTAATTTAAAGAAGGTTTTAAAGTCTCTTAACAAGAATACAGTGGGGGATTTGACGGTTAAATCTATTGAGGCCAAGGCTGCTCTTGTTGATTGCCAAAGTCTTCTTGATCTGCAGCCTCTTGATGAAGGCCTTAGAATGCAAGAGAAGGAGCTTATGAGATCTTACACACTGGCTCTTGAAACGGAGGAGGATTTTTTGAGGCAAAAATCTAGAGTTCAATGGCTTAAGGCTGGTGATCGTAACACCTCCTATTTTTTCAAAGTCATCAATGAAAGACGCAATA
Organism: Acer saccharum; assembly: GCA_030490815.1. Classification (NCBI taxonomy): domain Eukaryota; kingdom Viridiplantae; phylum Streptophyta; class Magnoliopsida; order Sapindales; family Sapindaceae; genus Acer; species Acer saccharum. The sequence continues at coordinate 13,908,180 of CM059875.1, read as the reverse complement.
TAAGTAAGATCCTCTCTATTACTAGAGAAGATGGTTCCTTGATTGAAGGAGATACTCAAATCAAATCTGAGGCTGTTCGTCACTTCCAAAATATTCTTGGTTGCTCTTTGCCTTCTAGACATGGTTCTTGTCCTTTGAGAAATGTTATTGATAAACACATCTCCACTGATCAAGCTGATTTCATGAGTAGAGAGGTCACAAATGATAAAATTCGTGAGGTTTGCTTTTCTCTCCACCCTAATAAGGCTCCTGGTCCAGATGGTTTTAATGCTCATTTCTTCAAGAAGATGTGGCACATCGTTGGTGATGATGTTATTAATGCTGTTCAAGAATTCTTTCGTACCGGCCTTCTTCTTAAAGAGCTCAATGCTACAATTCTTACTTTGGTCCCTAAGGTCCCTAATCCGTCTAAAATGATGGACTTTAGACTAATCTCTTGCTGCAACACTCTCTACAAGATCATTGCCAATAGAATCAAGCCTTGTCTTCCTGGTATTATTAGCCCCTCCCAATCAGCCTTTGTGGCAGGTAGGAGAATTGGTGACAATATTCTTCTTGTCCAAGAGCTAATGAGAAATTACCACAAAGATGACGGTATGCCAAAGTTGGCCCTTAAGGTGGATTTGATGAAAGCATTTGATATGGTTGATTGGGGCTTCTTACTTGACACTCTTGCTGCATTTTAGTTTCCTTTGAAAGTCATAAATTGGATTAGAGCTTGCCTTACTACTCCTAAGTTCTCTATCTCAATTAATGGTGAGCTTACTGGTTTCTTCTCCGGAAAGAGGGGTCTTCGACAAGGGGACCCTATGTCTCCATATCTCTTTGTTATGGCTATAGAGGTCCTCTCGAAACTTTTAGCCAATCATATTGCGGACTCTCCTAACTTCAAATATCATTGGAAGAGTGACAAGATTAAGCTTTCTCACCTTTGCTTTGCTGATGATCTTATTATGCTTTGCCATGGTTCCTATCATTCAGCTCTTGTTCTCAAATCAGCCCTCAATGAGTTCTCCTTGTTGTCGGGTCTTGGTGCTAATCATGCTAAGAGCAACACTTTCATTTTTGGAGTGCCCAATGCAATTAGTCAGCAGCTCATCAACCTTTTTGGTTACACGGTTGGTTCCCTTCCTATTCGTTATTTGGGGATTCCTATTATCTCTTCTAAATTGAATTTATGTGATTACTCTCCCCTTGTTGATAAAGTTTCGAGTAGACTTTCTTCTTGGTTGAATCGGTGCCTTTCTTATGCTGGTCGTCTTCAACTTATTATCTCGGTCTTAACTAGTAGTCAAGTGTTTTGGGCTAGTCATCTTTGTCTTCCTAAAAAGGTCTTAAAGGTTATTGAGCAGAAATTTCGTAGCTTTTTATGGAATGGGGTTGAGGGTAGCAGCAAAGGTTCTAAAATTGCTTGGTCCGATATTTGTATTCCTAAAAAAGAGGGTGGTCTTGGAATCAACGACCTCTCTTTGTGGAATAAGGCGCTAATGATTAGGCATATTTGGAATCTGGTTTACGGCACTAATAATCTTTGGACTTCTTGGATCAATGCCTACCACCTCAAAGGTTCAAGTTTGTGGAAGGTGAAAGCTCCTCATACCTGTTCTTGGAATTGGAGAAAGCTACTTCATCTTAGGCCTTTAGTTCGTCCTTTATTTCAGCACATTATTGGTAGTGGCTTGAACACTTCCTTATGGTTTGATAATTGGCACCCTGATGGCCCTATTCGTTCGAAATGGAGTTCCCGTGTATCTACGATTCTGGTCTCCCTATAAATGCAAAGGTTAATGCCATTGTCCGTGGTGATAATTGGAGATGGCCTGTTGCTATGCAATTGATCTTGCTGAAATAAAGAGTTGTATGCCTTCTTACAATCCAAACTCCATTTTAGATGATATTATTTGATGGCTCCCCTCTCCAAATGGCATTTATTCTGCTGCTTCTGCTATGGAGTCTTTTAGAACCCATCACTCTCTTGTTCCTTGGTTTAATATTGTGTGGTTCCCTCAGAATATTCCGAGGATGGGTTCATCCTTTGGTTGGCTATTAAAGGTAGGCTTTCTACCTTGGACCGTGTTCAGTGCTACGATCCTCAAGTTATTGCTACATGTGTCCTTTACAATTCTCAAAACGAAACTCATGCCCACCTTTTCTTCGAGTGTTTGTATAGCAAAGCCATTTGGACTCATCTCTTGAACAAGTGTGGTTGTACTTGGATTGGTCTCAGCTGGAATGATTTAATTGATTGGATTTCCATTCATTGGAAAGGGAACTCTCCTTCCACTATGACTAAAAAGCTTTGCCTTGCAGTGGCTGTCTACTTTATTTGGAGAGAGCAAAATTGTCGTATTTTTAAGAGCTCTAGAAGGCCTAATGCAGAGGTTACCCGGACCATTATTGACATTATTTGTAGCTGGCTTTGTTCTATCAATTTGAAGGATTGGCCTCTAATTGCTATGAATTGGAATGTAACCAATAGATGATACTTGTGTTATTGGCTGTTTGTTTGCTTTCTTTAGTGTTTTTGTGGTTTGTTAAAGCTTTTGTTTAGCTCTTGTTTATGAGCTTGTTGTTTTTGAGCTTTTTGTTGAGCTTGTTTTGGGCCTTAGTGCTCTGGTTTCTTTGTTTGATATGAACCTCACCAAGAGCAGTGAGACCCGGAACCAATATATGGTAACGAAGGATCGTTTTCTAATTCAAGTTTATAATAAAGAACAATATAAGGACCGTGACCCGTTATCTATATGGAGATAAGAACCAACGGTATCAAGAAAGTTGTAGACGCCACACTCAAGAATGAGAGAGAATTGTGAGTGATAAGTCAGAGATCAAAGAACCAAAGAGAAAACGCTCTCAATATTAATTTTATCAAAAGTTCTGAAATAATACATCCAAGCGGCTCTTAAATACTAAAAGAAATCTAAACCCTAGACGGAAAAGAAAGTCTAAAACTCTAAGGAAATAAACTAGTCGGCCATTTAATTGCCTTACAAATTTATGAAATAATTAAAAAAAACAGTAATATGTTGCAATTCGGATTCCTCCAACCCTAGCTTGTTCCACACGCCCAAGCCTCTTGTTCACACGCCCAAGTATCTTTATTCAGCCCAATTAGTTGTCTTGATAATGTTAACTAAGCCTTGGTCTTCATGTGGGCCCATCTTGGACTTCAATATTTCAGAATTAGTCCATGTTTCTTGAATCAAGCCATTGGACGCTTCTTTGAATCTCTTAGCCCTTGCCCTTGTTATTGGCCCAACTGGTACATGCAATGGATCTTTTGATGCAGCCCATTTATTCTCATCATTGTTTCCTGGGGTATGCCCCTTGTATTTGTACATTTTTTCCTCTTTCTATGATACTATTTATTTACCCAAAAAAAAAAAAAAGTGTTTTCCATCCATGCTAGGATTAATTTCGACCAACATTCCCCAAAGATTGAATCAATTTTGCAAATTTTTAGTGTTAGGGTTTGTCTTTGGCCGAAATTATGAAGTGTTGTCATGAGCACTGTTCTATTGCTATCAAAGAGGAATTTGATTGACAATTGAGGTTGTATGCATGTTGTGATAGTGGAATATAGCATGTGATTGAATTGGTTGTGATATATGCCTATTTGGGATGACAGTGTGTGATATATGCCTATTTGAGATGACATGTTGTGATATATGCTTTATTTTTGTGCATTTTGAATCAAAACACTTATATGCACAGAAATTATGGCACACATTTGCATGGTTGCACACATATTGCTATTGTACAATGTAGTTGCACAATTGATACACTTGTTGGGTGCACACACGTGAAGTAGATAGACTTTGTGCAATGTGTTTACACAAATGTGGATTGAGTTGCTTAATTGAGGAAGTTTTTATAGTAACTTGTGATAAGTAAATTGAGAACTAGGGTCACCTTGATTGTTCAAAAATCTTGTTGAAGTTTCTATTACACACACACACACTACACATATATAGTTTAGGATGTTGTTACATAATTTTGAATTGTGGGGTTCTTTAACCCAATTACTAACTTTTGTGGAGTATTTTTGTGCGTATATTGTTCTAACCACAGATGGCACCAAAAAGAAAAGCTTCCCAAACCCTAGAGGAGGGTGATGCCTCAAGAAAGAGAAAAGAAAAAGGGCTCTCTACCCCGGAGGAAATTTTCAAGATGAGACTCATGGGCACCTCCAAGCAACCCATGATCTTAGAGAGAGACCTTAGCTTCGATGAGTTGGGTCACACGTCCGTTTTTGAGGAAGTTCGTTGAAAAAGGTGGGAAGCATACGTCTAGTTCCTAAAGAGAGCCAACTGGAAGATAGTCTAGGAGTTTTACGCCAGCATAGATCCGGACGAGTTCAAAATGGGAGCTCCGGTGGTGGTCCGTCATAAGCCAATTTCCATAACCATCGAGCAAATCAACAAGTACTTGATGACTCCAGACTACTAGATGTGGGAAGACGGGTACGAACCCAATGACCTCTTCCAGAATTATGACCAGCGGCTTGGGGCAGCTATCAGAGGGATAGAGGACATTCCATGGGAGCTGGGGTTCAGCGAGCATTTCTGGAACATCTACTTCAGCTACTCTCTCATGCCAAGCCAACACCGCACGGATGTCAACAAAGAAATGGCGTTCATGCTCTATCATATGAGAAACCATTTGGAGTTTGATGTGGGGAGAACCATAGTGAAAAGAACAGCGGAATCGGGAAGGAAATCCCACTTAAGCCTCTTCTTCCCTTGTTTGATCATGTACTTTGCACGTGAGGCTAGGATCCGAGTCGACGGACCTCAGGATGGGATTGAGACCCTTAAGGGCACTGTAGGCAGGAGAGCCTACAATGAGGCAGTTGAAGGGAAGGAAGGAATTGAGAAACTCCTCAGTCCAAAGGAGTTGAAGCAACAAGTGAGGGAGCAGCGGAGATTGATCACTAAGAGAGAGATTGAGAGACGAGAGGCGGAGGCCTGATAGGAGGAGTATTATGTGGAAGATGATGAGAATAGTTATGAGCAGTTAGGGTCAGAGAGAGAGGATAGGGTGCCATCTTAGGCACAGGCCATGATTGATTCTAATGTCGCTTTGGCAAAGACAGTTAGTAAACTTACCAAGCAAGTTAGGAAATTGAATGGGGTGGTTGCTCGTTTGATTGGATACCAGAGGGAGGATTCCACTAAGGAGACCTCCGAGAAGACCACTGAACAAGAGCAAGAAAGCCGTCAGAAGCGCAGGCATGAGGAGCCACCCGTTATACCCGATCCACCTCTCGCCACCAATTTACCAGCCATGTCTACGGCACCAGAGTCAGGTATACCTTTTTCTTATCCTTCGTTTTTCACTAACATTGATTATTGCTTTTTCAGTCCAATGGCCCAACCGGACCCATATGATCAAGATTTCTACTTCATGGACTTACTTTATGATAAGTAGCAGTGGATAGAGCAGAGTTTAGCACAGATAGTGAATGAACACGTTCAGGAAATGATGGGCGAGCAGAAGCCGATGCCGATACCGATGCCGATGTCGATGCCAGAGCCGGAGCTGGAGCCGAAGCAAGGGAGGAGCAGAATGATTGGTCGTTCATAGTGAGCATCGAGCTTTTTCTGGGAGGATGTGACTATTCAAGTGCTCAGTCGATAGAGTACATTGTGGAAGAGCCCGAGTCGCCTACGAGCATAGTTCCGTATGCTGGGTGATGAGGACGTGGCTAGCACGAGATCATGGAATGTGGATCCAATTCAAGTTCCCATTGGTCCAGTTACAAGAGCACGAGCCAAAAAGTTCTAAAATGCATTAAGTGGGCTGATTCAAGGGATTTGGGCTCAAGCAAGCACGTGGAGGCCCATTGAAGGTGATGAACGAAATCTCCAGCCCATAACAAACATGATTCAAGCCCAAGAAAGTCAATAGGTGTTGGGAGCTGATTTAGGACTGAATAAATTGTATTTTTATTTCTTGTTGCATAATTTTAGGTTAAGATATTAAGGAATTAAAGTCAAGATTGACTTCCTTGATTTGAGGCTGAACTTAGCTGAGTTAAGAATGTTTTAATTTGTCAACTTTCCTTTTTTTCGTTGCCTTGGGCACAATTTCAGGAATCATTATAATAATCTTCGGTTTTCTAGGGTTTTCTAGGGCTGGTCTTCTGTGGCCTTAGTACTATAAATTGTACCCTTTTCTTTTAATTAAACGGCAGTTGATTATTCATAAAAATAAAGAGCAATTTCTCTTTTGTTCTTTGAGAACTAATTGGAACTTATCAGAATTTCTCTGTGGCGTTCCTCCCCGACTTATCAATCAAGCATTCCATCCTTGATTGTGGCATCTTCCCTTTATACCAAGGTTCGCATCTCGTTATAGGTGTTGGGTCACGGTTTCCATCCAAACCAGATCATAGAACGGTCTTAGTCACAAATCGATGAGGATCGTATCACTGGGCCTCCTCCTACATTTGAGCCTATTTTCTAGTACTCCATCAGAAGTGCTCAGTTCACACCATTAGATCCTACCAGCAGTAGTGCCAGCATCAGTTATACTAGTGATGGGAGTGGACAGTTTTAGGTGGATTGGTACTCCATGAATTTTTGTGGGCGGAGCATTATTCCGTATTTTTGTATACTCAGTACTTTGCTTTAGGGTTGTATTTACAGTATTTTTAGTTTCATTATTACATATATATATAGTGCTTACTTGCATATAATTTTCGTAGTTAGAAAAATGCTTAGATCTAAGTGTGGACTTTGTGTGGTTGAATCATAGTGCCTAGGATGATACTATCTGGTAACTTAGGATATTTTGAAGCATCTTGGATGGATGCAATACCATGTGATTGGACATCTTGTGTCCATTTTTGTATGGATTGGGAAGTTGTTTGTTGGCCAAACAACCAAACCTTGAAACCGTATATTGTCTTCCGTGTGCAAACATTAGGGACAATGTCGTGTTTAGGTTTGGGGGTGTGGGCACATTAAACACTTTTCAAATTGGTCACATGATTGTACATAGTGTTTTAATGTTGTACATAGTGTGTTTGTGTAAAAATTTTCCAAAATTTTTTCCGATAAAGCCAAGGGAACACATTTTGTTTAAATAAGATGCTATAAGGTATGTGTTGTTAAGGAGTATGTGCATGCATTAATTACTAAAGTGTCGCTATCACGATAGCATCTCGAGAAGACATTGCGCTCTACGTAATAGTCCCTTTCTCTTTTGCTTGGCGAACGGAACTTAGCACGAGATGGCCTTAACCAATAGTGGAGACTACCCATGAGAGTCAGTGCCTAAAATAATCACCTTTAGAGGGTAAACACTCTTCATTAATCATATGATCTCATTTGCATAATTGAATGCCCATGAACATGAAAATTGTGGACTGCTTGTTAGACTTGTATTCCCTCGTTTGACCGACTTTCTGATCGGCGCGAACGAATGCGATAGTTCTATAAACTACCATAAATGATCGGATGTGCTAGTGTTTTCTACCCTTTCGCAAGTATACGAATCATTGGCCACGTATAATGGTTACGAGTAAGGGTATCGTTCCCACTAAGGAGGTATGGTACCTTAAGTCGGTTCTAAGTCTTATATAATATATATATATATATATATATATACACACACAATATATTTACACTATTAACATGCAATAAAAGTAAAGGGAGATGTCACAAGCTAAACTAACAACTAAACTAAATGCAACTACAACTAAGGGTTGTCAATCCCTTAGGCAATTAACTAACCTAATTACTAAACTTACCAATAACAATTAACTAAATTAACTAACTAGCTAAACTAATTACCACTAATGCAAAGTTATGCAAGAGTGATAACGAGATATGTTAGGGAACTAATGAATCATGCAAAATACCTAATTACTAGTTGATAACAATTAAGTACTTCAATTATAGGTTAAACCCAATCAAGAAAGGTTTGCATTAATCAAGTAAATCCTATTTTGCAAGTTAACAATTGGATTAATCAATTAACAAGCATATATCAATTAAAGCTCAATTCAAATAATAGATACAACTAGTCTCATAGATATAACACATGAATACACCAAATCCTTAACATAGCTATTTAAATACACATTAACAACAAACTAAGGAAATAAGAGAGACAATAGAGACAACCCAATAATATTGGTGTAGTCTTCAAGCTAGCTCACTCATCTTACTTCCCGAAGCTTGGAATCAATATGTGGATGCCTTGGACCAAGATTGGTGGCTGGAAAACCACCTTACACACTAGTTAAAAGAGGTTTGTTGTTCTTGGTGAGCTTCTAGGTTATTCTAAGCTATTTAGGATATTTTAGGGTTTAGTTTGGATATTAGTGATGAGAATAAGGGGGCCACATCAAGAGATCCATTGCACATTCCGGTTGGGCCAATAACAAGGGCAAGGGCTAAGAGATTCAAGGAAGCACTAAATGGCCTGATTCAAGACACTTGGGCTTGTTCCGGATTATTAAAGTCCAAGATGAGTCCACATGAAGACCAAGGCTTACCTAACGTCATCAAGGCAATTGATTGGGCCGAATAAGAGAAGACTTGGGCGTGAAGTAGAAGCTTGGGCGTGTGGAGGAGAGTCAAATTCAGTTCTTTCCTTTTTTTCTTAGTTTTCCAAAGAATAATGAATTGATTTGTTTCCAAATATTAAGGGTTGATTTGTTTCCAAAATTTAGCCTTCCAAATAGGGAGCAAGTCAATTAGTTGCTTGTTTTAGTTTTATTTTCTTTCCCGTTTGTAAGGCATTAGTTGCCAAATATTTATTTCCTTTTTGGTTTTAGGGTTTCAGTATTTAAGGGTCCTTTTGATGTAATTTTTGGCAGCTTTGATTTTTGAATGCAAATTGAGAGAATTTTCTCTATTGTTCTTTGAGAACTAATTGGAACTTATCAGATTTCTCTATGGCGTTCCTCCTTGACTTATCAATCGAGTATTCCATCCTTAATTGTGGCGTCCTCCTTTATACCAAGGTTCACATCTCGTTATAGGTGTTGGGTCGCGGTTTCCATCCGAACCAGAGGTTAGAACGATCTTAGGCATCATTCTTGATACAATCGACGAGGTTCGTATCAATTAGGGATTGTGTTTAAGGTTAGGAAAGTTGTATATTTATATGGGGAAGGGTTTGGCAAGCTTTTGGATGAAATATCTCCCAAGTCGGTCTAGCTCGTGGGTTTGGATCCCCTGTCTCGCGGGTTTGAGCTCGTTGGCGGAACTCGCGGTCGAAAATGGAAGTTTCCTGTGAGTTGTGACCTTCTGGACCGTGGGAACTTTCTCTCAGCATGAAATCGTGGAGTTCTAGCGGTTTTGGACGTCTTATGGCGTGAAAGAACCCGCTAGAAGTGAGCTCGCGAGGTTGCTTGGCCATGGAAGTTGGTGGACTTGGATGGGTAAGGAAACTTGAGAATAGGTTCCTCAAAATGGATCAATCGTGACAGCCGGGACGTGGGTTACCGATTTGGGTAGAAATCGACTGGAAAAACCATTGGGTAAGTCACCCGGTCAACCGGGTCTGAACCGGGTCATACGTGGGTCGGGTCGACCCGGCTGGAGGTAGAAGACGACCTGACGTCAGGCATGATGCAAGTGGCTCCAAAACGGCGTCGTTCCAGGGTGACATGGCAGTTGCGCTGTGCTTTTGGCTGGCATTTTACCATTTGCTCCCCTGTCTTCTCTCTTATTTACAGAATCTTCAATAATCTCCCGAATCTTGCACTTTTGCCCCTGAAATGTCCAAAATGACAACAATGCCCCTGAACTTCCCTGTTTACATGAAACACTTATTTAATCCATTAAATACTCGGTTTTACCCGAGAAACAAGCACAAAAAGATAGGAAAAGGGAGCGCTAAATGTGAGCATTTGGAGCGCAATCACTTTCAGATATGATTCTAGGCATGTGTGTGCTTAGCTACAAAATTGCCCAAACACTATCCATGTTGTGATATGTGCTCCAATTGCTAAATTTGAGGCCAAACCCAAACCATCCATTTCATCACCACCACATACCCATATACATACACTTGGAATGATGTAGTATTTGATCACGGATTATGCATGATTATAGATACATTATGATAGCTCAAAATTTCTGTAACAGTGTGTACTCAGGCGATAATAGGTAGTTGTGCAAATTTTTGGCTGGTGTAAAAGTTAATAAAAATAAAACAATAAAAAACTCGAGCAAGCCACAATACTTGATTAGAAGTGCTCAAATCCGAGTACTAATTGGCACAAATCGAAACATGAATCTTAGCCTAAATGCTTGGAGACATCTTTATAATGAGTTAAGGAAACAAAATCGTAAAGTTGATCAAAAACTTCAGAATTCCATTGATTCTTCCATTCACATGATATCACCCTTTGGCCCCATTACAACCAAGGAAAGCCCTAGTTGATCCTTTAGAGAGTCTAGTTAGGGAATGCAAGTTGAAACATGCTCTTTCCTCATTTGTGGCATATCAATTCATTCATAAAACAGTTTCCATAATTTGTGTGTTAATTTTGATTACATATGCATTACATTTGATTCTTATATATATCCTCACACTCGCATATGTTGTTTGAGAGCCACTTAGATTCTGAGAGAAAATTTGACTGAATTCCGGTGAGGATAGAGTCGAGGCGAATTGAGTTTTTGCTTTTGAGTGCTTTGTTTCTGAAGCAGAGTATTGAGAGTGTGGGATTCGCCTTGTTGCGTGTTTTTGAAGGGTGTAATTATGCCAGTTTCCAACCAGAGGTTTTTGCATGTTTTACTCCTGAATCATCTCATCTTTTAGCATCTTTGTAATTTGGCTCTCAGAATTTTTTTAGTGTGCATTGTATAAAATTGGCACATAGTAGAATTGTGTTCTTAATTTAATTTTTAGCATTTATAGTTTGCTCGAGGACGAGCAAAAGTCAGGTTTGGGGGTTTGATCGTGCTACAAATGTTCACATTTAGCGCCCCCCTTACTTGGTTTTTGTAATCATTTTCCATGCATTTTAGGGGTTTAATGTTGTAAGTATGTGTTTTCAGGTAAGTACGGCATTTCGAAGGCATTTGAGTCCGAAATGAGGAAAAGAAGGCAAAAAAGGCAGAAAACCAAAGTGTGCCATGTTCCCGCAGGTTCAAACATCATAGCCCGCGGGAAAGTTCCAGTGGAAGGAACCAACGGGAAAGAACATAGAGCCTTGCGGGTTTGTCTCCACTGCCTCGCGAGAAAGAGCCAGCTGAAGGAAGCCGTGGGCTGTGTCAATACCACATTCGGCAACTTCAATTCGTCTATTCCACGGGCATAAAGCCGCCAAACAAAGCCGCGGAAGCACATCAGCGATTTCACACCAGTATTCTGGAGAGGCAATTCCCACGGACGGAATCAGCGAGAACAGAGTTAGATCAGTCGCGGGTTCATTCCGCGAGAAAGAAGCCACAGAACATATCCACGGGAGACTCTCACGAGCTGCAAATGGATTGAATCCAGTCACTTCATACTGACTTTCCATCTATTTTACACTTTTAGCCTTAGTTATGGACATAAGGACCCTTGCTTGTCTTTGAAAGGCCTCCCCTTTATTGTATTTTTCCATCCAATTTTACTTCTCAAAGTATTTAGAGGCATAAAAACCATAACGACTAGTGAAGGAAGTAGTGAAAATATAGATATTATTCGATATTTTTCTCTTAGAAAAGCCAAGTTAGTTTTTCTTGCCAATTCTCTAGGCAACCAAACACCACTTTGGTACCTTAGTATAAATTACTTCAAGTTGCCATAGAAGAAGTTGTTGCTTTGATTGCAAAAGGGAATCATTTCCAAAATGATTCCTTTTGGAAATGATTCCCTTTTGCAATCAAAGCCGAAAAAAAAAAAAAAAGGGAATCATTTCCATTTCACAAGAGTTATCATCTGGTGATGTTTCCTTCAATTGTATTTCTTAGTTGCTTTAATTCTATGAATAGCTAAATCCTCCTTGTTAGGAGATTAGATGGAATTCTTTTAAGTAACTTTACCATATAATCAATCATGTTTATTTCACTTCTCAAGTTATGTATGTACTTATTATTCCATTATGATTGGTAGTTGCAACCACCAATCTTTCATTGAATGCACAAGCAACTTGAGGAACTTATATGCATTAAAGACCATTTATGCATGTTCCTTTTATGCCATCTAAGTTGTAATGATTGCTATCTTATGAATCTTTATCAATACTCTTGAGGTTACTTCCTTTAATCACTCTCCTAACTCTAGGTTGTTATTAAAGTTGAGGAACTAATGCCTTATAATTTGACATGAATCGATGCATGATAGGGACTTTGTGATTAATCTTAATGAATGATTGATTAGCTAGTAAGTTGTTGCTTGAATGAATCTATCTCCTAGCAATCCTTTAATCTAGAATTTAAACCAAATAGTTGTAACCAATTTCTTTATCAATCCGAATTTGAGCATAGTTAATGTGTTGATCATTGTAGTTAGTTAAACAAACCTTCGTTAGAGTTAATTTTATTAGTTACCACTAGTTATCTACGTAAGCATAAACTTGCTAATCTCTTTGGGAACAAAACCCTTACTTGCACACTATACTAGTTTGCGACTTGTGCACTTGCAAAAAGGGTGAAATACTCGCGCATCCCTTTAGTATACCCGAGGTAGAGTAGCGTAATTGTAGTTGTATTTGTAGAACCAGTTCGGGCGCGTCAGCTTGCCTACGTTTTCATCTGTTGTGGTCACCCCTAAACTTTGTATTCTTTTGCAGATGGCAAGAACAAAGAATGCTAGCCAAGGCTCACACATGAAAAAAATCCAAGAGGCTGTAAACCCCCCAATGTATTTTGAACAGAGATTTCGGGGATAGATTGGAAAGTTTTCGTGGGCGCAAGCTATTAGTGGAAAAGGGGATTGCCGTGGAAGAGCTTAGAGCAACTCTCATTCCAGAAATGATAAAAAGGATGGGGTGGCAAACTTACACTAGTACACCTCCAAGATTTTGCAGAAGGATTATGGAAGAGTTCAATGCAAGAATGATCCTCGAGGATTACAGGCATCCCGCTTATGTCATGGTTCATGGTCAGGAGGTTGATTTGATCGTGGTAGATATAAACAGGTACTTCCGGACCTAGCTTCAAAGTCACCTAGAGGATAGTATGGTAAGCAGTGTCACAAGCAATGAACTCTTTTGGTGGTAGAATGTAGACTTTGATAACCATTTGGTGATAAAGCCGATGACCTTTTGGGTGGCCCCACAGTACCACATAAAGCACTCAAGCCTATTGATTGAGTTGACCTTCTGGAACATCTTCATTAACCAATCATTGAGGCCTCGCACACATTCATCCACAGCTTCTTATGAGGTGGCCACCTACCTGTACTGCCTCTAGCATGAGCAACCATTAGATTTTGGATATTTGATAAAGACAGATGATGAGAATAAAGGGGCTGCATCAAAAGATCCATTGCATGTACCAGTTGGGCCAATAACAAGGGCAAGGGCTAAGAGATTCAAAGAAGCGCTCAATGGCTTGATTCAAGAAACATGGACTAATTCTGAAATATTGAAGTCCAAGATGGGCCCACATGAAGACCAAGGCTTAGTTAACATTATCAAGACAACTAATTGGGCTGAATAAAGATACTTGGGCGTGTGAACAAGAGGCTTGGGCGTGTGGAACAAGCTAGGGTTGGAGGAATCCGAATTGCAACATATTACTGTTTTTTTTAATTATTTCATAAATTTGTAAGGCAATTAAATGGCCGACTAGTTTATTTCCTTAGAGTTTTAGACTTTCTTTTCCGTCTAGGGTTTAGATTTCTTTTAGTATTTAAGAGCCGCTTGGATGTATTATTTCAGAACTTTTGATAAAATTAATATTGAGAGCGTTTTCTCTTTGGTTCTTTGATCTCTGACTTATCACTCACAATTCTCTCTCGTTCTTGAGTGTGGCGTCTACAAGTTTCTTGATACCGTTGGTTCTTATCTCCATATAGATAACGGGTCGCGGTCCTTATATTGTTCTTTGTTATAAACTTGAATTAGAAAACGATCATTCGTTACCATATATTGGTTCCGGGTCTCACTGCTCTTGGTGAGGTTCATATCAGTTGGTATCAGAGCTTAGGCTTCTAAATCAGGTTTGATCTATCCTTTTTTATTGTTATAATTATTATTATTATTTTTTCGTTTGTAAAAAAAAAAAAAAAAAAAAAAAAAAAAAAAGTTGATCAGATTCCAAGTCTCAAAAAAAAAAAGTTTGTTCAGATCTGTTACCCAAAAAAAAAAAAAAAAAATGTCTGACGATGTACAACGTGACAATGTTTTTTACACCCGATGTCATGTTAATGATAAGGTATGTAGCATGATTATTGATGGTGGTAGTTGTACTAACGTTGCAAGCACAATCATGGTTAACAAATTAGGATTGCCAACGATGTTGCATCCTAAGCCATATAAATTGCAATGGTTGAATGATAGTGGTGAGGTGAGGGTGATTAAACAGGTCTTAGTGGCATTCCGGATCGGTAAATATGAAGATGAAGTCTTGTGTGATGTGGTACCAATGCATGCGACCCATATCCTTTTGGGGCGACCATGGCAGTTTGATAGGCGTGCAACTCATGATGGTTATACAAATAGATACTCTTTTGTACTCAATAAAAAACGAATCATTCTTGTACCCTTAACCCCAATACAAGTATATGAAGATCAAGTGAGGTTAAAAGAACAAAGAGATGTAAAAAAGGAGAGTGAGAGTTCAAAAGAAAGAGAGACAAAAGAAAGAGAGATCGAAACAGCAAAAAAAGAAAAAAAGAGTGAAAAAGAAACAGAAAATTATGCTATTGAGGAAAAAAAGAGCGAAAAAGAAACAAGATTTTTTTTGAGTGAGGAAAAAAAGAGTGAAAAAGAAACAGAATTTTTTGCTCATGAGCAAAAAAAGAGTGAAAAGGAAACAGAAATTTTCGCTAGTGAGAAAAAAAAAAAAGAGATCAAAAAGGCATTGTTTTCAAATCAGCCAACTTCTTGGCCTAGTGTTCTTGTTTCTCTTTTGCAGTGTTTTGATGAAGTGTTGCAGGCTATCAACAATATTACGGTGAAGATTCGAGGACAAATCCTTTTGAAGAGAGGGGGAATGATGAGAATCAAGAAGCTTCACCAACGGATCCATTTCATGTTCCAGTTGGGCCAATTACAAGGGGCAAGAGGATCAAAGAAGCATTTAATGGGGGCTGATTCTGAGTTGCTGAAGTCCAAGTTCAGTCCACATGAAGACCAAATCAGGGCTGAACTTCGTGGGCCTCTACAGAGTGCATTTGAAGTCGGATTGTCTAATATAATATGTTTTCGAAAAGCCCAAGACAAGCCCTACAGATGTTATGAAGACTCCATCATCAGTAACAGATCACAACAGGCCCAAATTCGGCCATCTATCTTGTTGCGCGAAGACTTGAGCTGTACTAGAGCTGGACGCCGGGCTGAACTTCGTGGGCCTCTACAGAGAGCATCTGAAGTCGGATTTTCTATTATAATATGTTTTCAGAAAGCCCAAGACGAGCTCTACAGATGTTATGAAGACTTCATCCTCCGTAACAGATCACAACAGGCCCAAATTCAGCCATCTAGTTTGTTGCGTGAAGACTTGAGCTGAGGAGTCCGAATTTCAGCATATTTCCTAATAAAGAGCTGATTATGGTGTGAGATACAAGCTAGGGTTGGAGGATTCTGAATTTTAGCATATTTCCTATTTTTAATTATTTCCCAAATAAATAGTTGATTTGTTTCCCAAATAAAGTCAACTAGTTGCTAGTTTTTATTCTTTTACTTTCTTAATTGTAAGGCAATTAATTGCTAAGTAGTTTATTTCCTTTTCTTTTGTCGTCTAGGGTTTAGATATTTTCTTAGTATTTAAAGGACACATTGATGTATTATTTGGGAAGATTAGACTTTGAATAAAATATTATTTGAGAGAACTTTTTCTCTTGGTTCTTCATTGAACTATGAACTTATCAAGGTTCTACCTTGAGGCGTTCAAACCTTGACTTATCACTCACCTTCTTTCTCTTTCTTGAGTGTGGCGTCTACAACCTTCTTGATACCGTTGGTTCTTATCTCCATATAGATAATGGGTCACGGTCCTTTATTTTCTTTGTTTTTATAAACTTGAATTAGAAAACGATCCTTCGTTACCATATATTGGTTCTGGGTCTCACTACTCTTGGTGAGGTTCATATCAACAGATTCTCGCAGTGGGGGAAAATAGGAAGCGCGATCGGCCACTTCTCTTTCTGTGCCTTATCATGGAATTCTGTAGGAGGGCTACAGTAGATCTCCCAGGTGAGAGATTGGAGCCTCCCCCAGCTGACATCGGGATTACCACACGGAAAGTTTTGGAAGATGAACATGATCCCACAAGTAATACAAAGAAGACGGGGAGAAGAAAGATCAGATTTGAGGCAGGACAGAGCAGTCAGCAGGGCAGTAGGATATCTCTGAGTACATGGACTACGAACAGGAATAGATGGATCACGACCAAGGGACCTCAGCTCCTGATACACAAGGGGACAAGGTTCCTTGGTAGACTCTGATGGAAGGAATGCTCAAGAACAAATAGATGACAGAAGAAGTCAGAGCATAAGTCAGAGGCAGCTTCGAAGAAGTGTGGGAAAACATCACAAAGATGCGAGCAGAGCTTCAATTAGTCCCATACGCAAGAAGGAAGAAGCAGTCAACTCCTACAACACCCCAAGGAGGTCCTATGATTAATGAATGTGGAGCTCAGTATCGGGCAGCTATGGAGATGTCCAGGAGAGAGCACGAGGCGAGGCTCAGAGCAGAGCAGGATCCGAGAGGGAAGAGACATATAGTTAATGAGCGAGTAGAGTCATCAGATGACGAGTGATCCTTGCTATTTTGCACATATCTATATTTTGCCATTTTATTTTATATTATCTTTAAACTATTTTATTTGTTTTGTATTTCTCTAGGTTTGAACTTTTGAATTTTTGCACGTTATCTCTTTCGATTGTGGTGGATATTATTTGGTGGATGTTTTTAATGAAATAATTTGGTAGTTTTTATTCTTGATAGCTAGGTTCTTCATCTCTTGGGAAGAAACATGACAACTTGCAAGTCTTGGAGGGACGAGCAAGCCAAGAGTGCTCATAAAAAGAGCGAGAACCTTCTTTTCTCCAAAAGGGAGTTTCTACCTTGTGTTTATTTAATCCAATTATTTAGTTGTTGATAATCATGTTGATGCATTCATTATATAGTATGCTTAGTGATGAAAGAGCCGGAGGCTCTTGATTTTGCATGCATACAAGTTTTAATGGAATATATGCCCCAACACATATATTGCTATGGGAATAACTTGGCCATGAAGATTGATATCTGAAAGGCTTTTGACACCCTGGATTGGTCTTTCCTTTGCAAAGTGCTTCAGGCTTTTGGGTTTTCTTCTGTTTTTGTGGATTGGATAGATGGTATTCTTCGTTCTTCTTGGCTTTCAGTTCTTTTGAATGGGGTCCCAGGGGGATATTTCTGTTGCTCTAGAGGGGTTCGTCAGGGAGATCCGCTCTCTCCGCTTTTGTTTGGTATTGCAGAGGACTTCCTTAGTAGATTATTGATGAGGTTGGTGGATTCTTCTCAGATTCTGCCAATTTCTTCCCCTAGGGGTTTATTGGCTCCAACTCATTTGCTCTATGCAAATGATGTTCTGATCTTTTGCAGAGGCACTCAAAAGAATTTGAAGCATATCATGGGTGCTTTTGGGGATTATGGTGATATTTCAGGTCAGTTAGTTAACTGGGGTAAGTCTTCAATTTATTTCGGATCTTCTATCTCCCCCTCTCGGATTGGTAGTTTGCACTCTCTAGTTGGTATGCAGATTGGGCAGCTTTCGTTTTCTTATTTAGGAGTCCCTTTATTACGGGGTAAGCCTCGAAAAACGGTGTTACGACCTATTGCGGATAAGATCTTGTCTAAATTCGCTAAATGGAAGGGCAAGTCCCTCTCTCTGGCTGGTCGTGCTACTCTGATCAAGTCGGTCATCACTGGTTCATTTGTGCACTCTTTCATGATTTACAAGTGGCCTTCTTCTTTACTGTCTCTAATTAACTGCAAGTTGAGAAACCTTTTGTGGACTGGTTCTTGTGAGGAGACTAAGTTGGTTCGAGTCGCTTGGTATCGTTGTTGTAGGCCTTACTCTCAGGGTGGTCTTGGTCTGAAAGATCTTGGGTTGCTGAATGACTCTTTGTTGCGGAAATTCACTTGGAAGTTTATGACCTCTGATAGTTTTGCTTTCACTTTTCTTCAGGAGAGGTATCTCAAGCATTTGCAGAAGCCTCGTGGAGGGTATGTCACCTCCTCGATTTGGTCTTCTCTTCGGATGAATTATAGTTCCCTTCTTAAGGAAGGTATCTGGCTGATTGGAGAGAACTCTCAGAGGGACTTTTGGCAGGATAATTGGTTGGGGGTTCCCATTTTGGAGCTTTTAGGGATTCCAGATTATTTAGCTAATCCGCTCCGGGTGAAGGTCTCAGATTTTATTCATGAGGGTAGATGGGTGCTGGACGGTTGTTTCTGTGCGCGCTTCCCAGATATGTGTTTTCGGATTGATCGGATTGCAATATCTCCTGTTGTGGATTCTCTAATTTAGGATAATTCTCGGGATGGTCGTGTTTCTTGCAAGGCTGCTTATTCCCAGTTTCTCCGTGATATTCCTCAGGTTGTTTGGCGGAGGGATATTTGTGTAGGAACCCAGGGTTACGGATCGCGCAGCGGAATGGTTTTTAAAAATTTTATATGCAATCATAAACTAACCCATTTGTACAGTAATAATCAAATGCAATAAGAAGGAGATGAAACGATTTCATACTAGTGTTGGAGGCTCCTTCTCTTTAATACGATCTGCTCCATGATTTGAACCACAATATCTTCCTTGTTATGACCCGAGATTGATAACCACGTGTGGGTGCGTCATGGTACTCAGGAACAAGGAGGATGAAGAGACACACGAAAACAACACCTTGCTTTGTGTATAGAATGCGACCACACAATTTGTGAAGAACAAAAAAACAAAAGAAATTGTTTCTTTTTATTTTTTTTCTTGAGTTGGCTGCACCCCTATATTTCTCTATCTTTCTTTTGTGTTGCGTGAGTTATATATCTCGTGTTAATCAGTTTCTTAAAACATATATATCACATGTATATATATATATATTTAACATTACAAAATATTACATTTTATTTATTAAAAAATAAAATGTTAGAAAAGGACAATATATCACATGTATATATTAACTGATTGTTTTAATTAATTAATCCGTTAAAATATCTAATATTTATAAGGGTAATTAATAACATTGAATTTAAACCTTTTAAATTCAAATTTGATATTTAATTTAATAAAAAAAAATAATGAAATTATCTTATCTTCATTCAAACACAAATATCAATCAATGTCCTCCAACTAATGATTAATTACATAATAAATAATCTTATTATTTAATTAATTTAATCACTAATATTCATTAATTAAATAATCTCATTATTCAATTAATTCCCAAATAAATACGTGTCACTTATGTAACACAATTAATTGGACAATCCAATTAATCAACCATGACCCTTGTTACCTAAATAGATCGGGCTAGCAAGGGGACCTAATGGACCCACAGTATTTTGAGCTCCAATAATCCTCAGAAATAATTAATTAAACTCTTTAATTAATATTTCATGATTATTAACTTCGGTGTTATTCCATTAAAAACTCGAAGTTGCACTCTCTCAACTATAGACGTTTTTACACAAACCAATAACTTTTGGTGTCCATCGATATAGCTATTACATATGGTATAATCCTCCACAAGTAGTTCATAATTAGAGCTGGGTCATAATGTCCGTTATACCCCTCTAATTATATATTTCCATTAAGTACCATTGATCCTTTAATGAACAATAAATCCTACATTCCTTATGGAATTAGGAGAGCGCTCATATTGTTCAAGCCCCGAATCAACCCTTAAGGGAACTACCATCTACTTCTCACAAGAAGGAGTGGATTCCACTATTGTGTACAAACTTCCCAACCACAAGCCAAACTGCGATCCCAACATACGGAGCATATTGATCGGGAATGCAACTCTGACCTCACCCATGTTATATCAAAGACCATGATCTTACCTGAAGGAGTCAATAAGACAATCAGGACTAAGATCACCCACATATAGCCATCATTAGTTGATATATATGAATCTCATCGCTAAACGGATCTTAATGAGAGATTCATATATATCATGGCCCAGTCCTATATAATCACATCATATAAGGTGCCTCCATTCTCATATCTCCATATGAATGATCCAGGATAGGATCACCGTACACTACGAAATAGACCGCAACTATAGATTAACCACAAATAAAGTACCCAACTTTATTTGCTATCTACGGACTCTTTAGATTGCTCGTTTCAAACTGCATCCATCCGTATATGACACTCATATACTTAGTTTGAAATTACATCTGACAATCTTGGATGTTAAGTGCACATGTTATATACATAAAGTATGACACAAAATGAATGAATGTACTACTTCTTTTATTTATGTTCAAATCATATTTACAAATTACAAGCTTTAGGGCAAAAACCCCAACAATCTCCCACTTGTACTAAAGCATGTGAGTCATGTCTCGTAACCCTAGACCTTCTAGGTGACCTTCAAACACTTTAGCCGATAAGGTCTTCGTAAATGGATCAGCATGATTGTCTTGCGAGGCTTTCTTGGTGACAATCACATCTCCTCTCTACACTATCTCTCTAATGAGATAATACTTTCTCTCTATATGCTTACCTCTCTTATGGCTTCTTGGTTCTTTGGAATTAGCCACAGCACCACTGTTATCGCAATAAAGTGTGATTGGCTTATCCAGCTCTGGAACAACTTCCAGATCGCTCAAGAACTTACAGAACCAAACAGCCTCTTTAGCAGCTTCACAAGCGGCTACATATTTGGCTTCCATGGTGGAATCAGCAATACAAGATTGCTTAATACTCCTCCACACAATGGTTCCACCACCAAGGGTGAATACTGATCTAGACGTGGATTTCCTAGAATCCCTGTTTGACTGAAAATCAGAATCCGTATATCTTATCGGGATCAAATCCTGTCCAGAATACACTAGCATATAATTTCTCGTTCTCCGAAGATACTTGAGAATAGTCTTGACAGTAACCCAATGATCCAATCCTGGGTTGGACTGGTATCTGCTGGCTACTCCCACTGCGAAGCAGATGTGCGATCTCGTGCATAACATAGCATACATGAGACTACCTACTGCTGATGCATAGGGAACACGTCTCATATCCTCAACTTCTTTAGGTGTCTTAGGACACTGTTCATTAGACAAGTAAACTCCATGTCTGGAAGGTAAATTACCTTTCTTGGAATTCTACATTGAAAATCGCACAAGAATCTTGTCGATATACGATGCCTGAGACAGTGCTATGAGTTTGTTCTTACGATCCCTTATAAGTTAGATCCCTATAACATAACTCGCCTCTCCCAAATATTTCATTTGGAATTGGCTAGCTAGCCAGCCTTTTACTTTCGATAATACCCCTACATCATTCCCAACGAGTAGGATATCATCTATGTAAAGAACTAAGAAAACTACATTCTTATCAATGATGCGCTTGTAGACACAAGGCTCATCAATGTTTTGCTCGAAGCCATAGGTTATGATCACATCATCAAACCTTATGTTCCAAGATCTAGATGCTTGCTTAAGTCCATAAATGGATCTTTGTAATTTGCAAACTTTTTGCTCTTGATCTGGAAACACGAATCCCTCTGGTTGCATCATGTAGATGCTCTCTTCAAGATTGCCATTCAAGAATGCAGTCTTGACATCCATTTGCCAAATTTCGTAATCAAAATAGGCAGCAATGGATAAGAGAATCCGAATAGACTTAAACATGGCTACTGGCGAAAAGGTCTCTTCATAATCGACCCCCTCTTTCTGGGTATAACCCTTGGCCACTAGACTTGCCTTGAAGGTCTCTACCTTCCTGTTTACTCCTCTCTTTCTCTTGTAGATCCACTTACACCCTATGGGTTTCACCCCATCCGGTAAGTCTACAAGTTCCCAGACTGAGTTAGAGTACATGGACTCCATTCCAAGATTCATGGCTTTAAGCCATTCCTCTTTATCAGGATCTTCCATTGCATTCTTAAATGTCAATGGATCATCCACACTATCAGTCGAGACAACATCTTGTCCCTCACTTACACCCAAATAGCGTTTAGGCTGTCTTATAACCCTCTCACTACGTCTAGGTAGGAGTGTATCCAGACTAGGAATCATCTAACTCTCAAATGTTAATGGATCAACAACTCTTGTTGACTGAGTACTGGTCTCACCAGGCTCCAACTCATTCAATACAATTTTATAATGAGGGGTTATGGTCACTAATATAGTTATCCTCAAGAAACGTTGCATTTGTCGATACAAATACTTTGTTATCTTCAGGACTATAGAAGTATCCACCTCTGGTTTTCTTGGAGTATCCTACAAACAAGCAGACCACAAACTTGGGATCTAGCTTTCCAGTTTTGTTCTTCAGCACGTGTGCTGGACACCCCCATAAGCGGAAATGTCGCAAACTAACTTTACGACCATTCCACAACTCTAGGGGAGTCTTAGGAACAGATTTGGATGGAACTACATTCAAAATGTATGCCACTGTTTATAACACATATCCCCAAAAGGAATTTGGTAATGATGAGAAACTAATCATAGATCTCACCATTTCCATTAGGGTTCTATTTCTCCTCTCCGCAACACCATTCTGTTGTGGTGTACTAGGAGCTGTGAGTTGGGACACTATCCCATACTCAACCATAAAGTCTTCAAACTCTTGGTCAAGGTACTCACCTCCACGATCCGATCGTAGAGACTTGATAGTCTTTCCTAACTGGTTCTCAACTTCAGCTAGAAATTCTTTGAACTTTTCAAAAGTTTTCGACTTCCGTTGCATTAGGTAGACATATCCGTACCCCGAGCAGTCATCTATAAAGGTGACATAATACTCATAACCACCCCTTGCTTTAACATTCATCGGTCCATAGACGTCTGAATGTATAAGCTCAAGTGGTTCTTTAGCTCTAAGCCCTTTTCCAGTAAAAGGTCTCTTGGTCATTTTACCTTCTAAACAGGATTCACAGACAGGTAAGGTGCCAACCTTTAACTCACTTAAAGATCCACTTTTAACTAGTCTGTTTATCCGGTCAAGGTTAATATGACCGAGCCTTAGATGCCAAAGATACGTTTCATTTTCTGGAGAAATCTTATGTCATTTAGTTTTTGGTTTTTCAACCTTAAACATTTCAGTGTTGAGCAGTGTTGTATGTATTAACGGTCTTAACACATACAAATTGTTTTCATTGATTCCTGAACAAATATTCAGACCATTCTTTGCAATAATAACTGATTTATTATCAAAAGAAACAGAATATAATTGTTCTAACAACTTATAAACGGAAATTAAATTCCGTGTAAATCCAGGAATGAAAAATACATTGTCCAACAATATAAAATTATTATTACAAAAACGCAATCTAATTACGCCCACTACTCGTGCCAACACGACATCCCTTGACCCCACACGCATAGAGAAGGCTCCCTTATCAAGCTGTTTTCAAGAATCGGTCAACTGCAAAGAAGAACAAACATGGTTAGTGGCCCCCGAATCAACTATCCAAGGTGAAGAATTATCTTCCACTAAACACGACTCAAGAACAAGTAAATCGTATTTACCTTTCGTTTTCTTCTTCTTGGCTACCTCCTTTAGATACTGAGGACAGTTCCTCTTCCAATGCCTGACCTTGTCGCAATGGAAACATTTTCCCTTGCTCTTGTCGATGGAGGCGCCTTTCTTTTTGCTTTGGGCTTTTTTGGGTTTGGGCTTACCCTTCGCTTTTCCAGCAGACCTCTTCCTCTTCTTATTATTGGAGGAAGATGGTTCGGCAACATTTGCCTCACCGGTCTTGCCCTTGCTGTCCTTAGTCAAGGACTCAAAGGTAGTGAGCTCATTGAGCAACTGTGTGAGACTGAACCTAAGCTTGTTCATCTCATAGTTGCTCTTGAACTGATCGAAACTCTTCAGAAGGGTCGTCATTATGATGCTCACCTGACTGGGTTCATCAATGGCCCCAACATTGATTTCTGCCGTGTTGAAGTAGGACATCATGTTCAGGACATGTTCCTGAACTAATGTACCCTCCTTCATACGAGCAAGCATAGCGGAACGAACAGCTTCGTGCCGCTTTTGCTCAGAGGGTTGCCCGTACATAACCTGCAATGACTCCATTATTTCGAATGCAGAAGTCATTGCTTCGTGCTTTGTGACAAGCACGTCTGTCATACTGGCTAACAGATATGTTCGAGCCTTCTCATCAGATGAGACCCATTTCTCGTATGCCTCACGAACTCTTTGTGCGGCATGGGCAGTAGGCGCTGGAGGACATTACTCCGTAAGCACAAACTTAAGGTCCTTGGTGACCAAAATTGCATTGATACTATGTTTCCATATAGTGTAGTTATCACCAGTTAATTTTTCATTGGCTATGATTTGTAATAGTGCAGTTGACATGGCTGAAAAAAACATAAATTAAGAATTCATTCAGTCATACATTCAAAACATGTGCGAATGTTCGGCATAAAATTAAACATGATGCATGAAAATGTTTAATGAACAAGAACAACCCTAAAATGTGTTACTACACCACGACAATCCAACATACCACAAGCAAGTGTGGCCTTAGGGTCGGTCAAATTCTTGCATGTTGGATCGAGACATTCTCAATCAAACGTTATACCAGAACAACTCTTATTCCTCTAACATTCAACCATCGTTTATTTCAGTTAGGTTTATAATTAACCAATTTAATTAAAACCTTGTGAGTGTAACCCATCATTTCAGATCTCTAGAGCTTAACTCAAGAATTGCCGCCTTAGGGTCGGTCAATCCTGAAATCCCCTCAGAAATCCTATCTATTAGGAAGTCAACCTTGGTATTGATTCTTATGGAAACCCTCCTTAGGGAGGATAAAAGCAAAGCCGTCACGAGGCCCCACTCGAATCTCACGGTGTTGAACTAATGATGGAGACTGCGGGATATTATGTCATATATCCCTCTCCCACTCACTATTTTATAATTAGGGTTTTCTATAGTAGTTAATGCACCTAGATTTTTACAAGATTAAACAACTAATTTCAATCTAAGAGTCAAGTGCATTAATCATAAATTATTAGAATCCTATTCCAATAACTAATAAACTAATTTGATTTTTTTTTTTTTTTTTAATAAAAAATTGGACTGATCTAAAGGGAAAAAGCATCACAAACGATCATATGCTGAAAAACCCCTAGACAGTATCCATATATATAAAAGATAAAAGAAAAGAAAAAAGTGACAAAAAGCAATAAAGCACAAAGACCCAAAGGGAAAACAACCCCAAACAAAAAGAGGCACGCAGGCCACACCAAAAAAGAAAAAGAAAACATCAAGAAAAATGAAAAGACTCCCGGCCCATGCAGTCATTGCCAACTAAAGAAGAACAGAACGGCGGGGCAAAGAACCACCAAGAATCAGCCTGAAGCTCCAAAGCATGCTTAGAAAGCGTATCTGCAACCTGATTCCCCTCCCTGAAAATATGGAAAACCTGAAAATCCATATGCGAGATCTGGAAGATGCAGCGCTGCCACGCCTGACGAACCCTCCAAGGAACCATTTCAGAACGAGAAGAAAGAAGCTGAACCACATAAGAAGAATTGCTCTCCAGCCAGATACGATGCCACCCATACTTCCAAGCAAAATTAATGGCCAATGAGGCCGCTAGAAGCTCGGCCTCAAACACGAAAACCTGACCAAGAGGAATAGCAAAACAACCCTTCACAAAGGCTCTACAGTTTCGAAAAATACCACCACAACCACCAACCCCCGGAGAGCCTAAGGCAGCACCATCTGTATTCACTTTGATCCAACCAGGGGCCGGAGGCGACCAAACCACACTCTTGATCACTGGGGCTTTAGAAGGGCGACCTTGAAGACCAAAACGACGAAGAATCAAAAGGTCATCCATACAATTACGCATACAACCAATCTCTAGGCGATTAGCCTCTGAAACTGCACGCCATAAACTAACTCTTAAAAAACTAGTTCATTAGTGATAATTCTAATATATGTAAACTATTTACTAAGACTAGAATTATTAAATGTGTATTTACCAAGCTTTAACTATTAAAACTAAACACATTATTAGGTCCAATTATTATTAGGGGCTTAATCGAATTAAGCCTAATATATATAAAGGACCCTACTAATCTAAGTAATTAAACTCTTTAATAAAAAGATTAGTGATTAATGAGAATTACCAAGTTTTTACTCCTAAAAACTAATCCCATTACTGTATAGCCAATTATGTGAATTACCCATTTTAATTAAATTAAAAAAAAAATAAACACATAATATAGATGGCTATAATGCATGTATGACATATCAACATTTATATGTGTAGGCACACCTAATCTAAATGATATGCATATGCATGGAAATGCTTTAATCATCTCATATTAAAAAGCATACATAAGTTGACCGAGTACAATGGGTTTATCTAACTTAAAAAATTTCTAATTACAAAAAATATCCAAGGCATTCCTCGGTCTTCTTGTAATCCCAAAAATCTTCAAGTCTATCTGTAATATCTTCTGCGTCTTTCGGGTCCAAAAATCAAGTCCAACTTGATTTATTTTATTGGATCCATCTCATGGATTAAATCCCTTGAAGCCCAAATGTTACTCTAACATTTTTCAGAGGCTCGGGATTTCCCAAAAACAGCCCAAACGGTGCTTGACTACTGCACTCCATGCACGCTTGCTACACACATGCATAACAATTGTACACAGCTGCAGCATGTTGCACATGCACACAACAATTGTACGCAGCACACACATGCACAACTGTGCGCCTTGAGTGCAACGCTAGCACTAAACAACACCTGCATGTTGCATTACGTGCAACACCTGCACACAATCATACGTGTGCCTAGTGCCTTGTGCACATGCGCTGCCTTTTGTGTGTCCAACACACACTCGACTTCTTCGTACATATTTTACAATAAAATACATAACAGAAAATTTACAGCAAAGAAAATACAGCAGAAGATAAAAAAAATATTAAAATATTAAAATTACATCCCGGGATTAATATTACATAAAATATTACAACCTTTAAAATGAACCCTAAACCCATTGTACCATACAATTAACGATCAACCATGTTTATAATAAATAAATAAAAATTATAAGCATCATACAATCATTAGAAAGTGCCTACACATTCATACATGCAATCAGGAGCAATCGAATTCGATTATACTGTACAAAAATTGGCTCTGATACCAATTGTAGGAACCTAGGGTTACGGATCGTGCAGCAGAAAGGTTTTTAAAAATTTTATATGCAATCATAAACTAACCCATTTGTACAGTAATAATCAAATGCAATAAGAAGGAGATGAAACGATTTCATACCAGCGTTGGAGGCTCCTTCTCTTTAATACGATCTGCTCTCTGATTTGAACCACAAGATCTTCCTTGTTATGACTCGAGATTGATAACGACGTGTGGGCGCGTCACAGTACTCAGGAACAAAGAGGTTGAAGAGACACACAAAAACAACACCTTGCTTTGTGTATAGAATGTGATCACACAATTTGTGAAGAACAAAAAAACAAAAGAAATTGTTTCTTTTTATTTTTTTTCATGAGTTGGCCGCACCCCTATTTTTCTCTATCTTTCTTTTGTGTTGCGTGAGTTATATATCTCGTGTTAATTAGTTTCTTAAAACATATATATCACATGTATATATTAACTGATTGTTTTAATTAATTAATCCGTTAAAATATCTAATATTTATAAGGGTAATTAATAACATTGAATTTAAACCTTTTAAATTCAAATTTGATATTTAATTTAATAAAAATAAAATAATCAAATTATCTTATCTTCATTCAAACACAAATATCAATAAACGTCCTCCAACTAATGATTAATTACATAATAAATAATCTTATTATTTAATTAATTTAATCACTAAAATTCATTAATTAAATATTCTCATTATTCAATTAATTCCCAAATAAATACGTGTCACTTATGTAACACAATTAATTGGACAATCCAATTAATCAACCTTGACCCTTGTTACCTAAATCGATCGGGCTAACAAGGGGACCTAATGGACCCACAGTATTTTGAGCTCCAATAATCCTTAGAAATAATTAATTAAACTCTTTAATTAATATTTCATGATTATTAACTTCGGTGTTATTCCACTAAAAACTCGAAGCTGCACTCTCTTAACTATAGACGATTTTACACAAACCAATAACTTTTGGTATCCATCGATATAGCTATTACATATGGTATAATCCTCCACAAGTAGTTCATAATTAGAGCTGAGTCATAATGTCCGTTTTACCCCTCTAATTATATATTTCCATTAAGTACCATTGATCCTCTAATGAACAAAAAATCCTACATTCCTTACGGAATTAGGAGAGCGCTCATATTGTTCAAGCCCCGAATCAACTCTTAAGGGAACTACCATCTACTTCTCACAAGAAGGAGTGGATTCCACTATTGTGTACAAACCTTCCCAACGACAAGCCAAACCGCGATCCCAACATACGGAGCATATTGATCGGGAATGCAACTCCGACCTCACCCATGGTATATCAAAGACCACGATCTAATTTGAAGGAGTCGATAAGACACTCAGGATTAAGATCACCCACATATAGCCATCATTAGTTGATATATATGAATCTCATCGTTAAATGGATCTTAATAAGAGATTCATATAGATCATGGCCCAGTCCTATATGATCACGTCATACAAGGTGCCTCCATTCTCATATCTCCATATGAGTGATCCAAGATAGGATCACCGTACACTACGAAATAGACCGCAGCTGTAGATTAACCATAAATAAAGTACCCAACTTTATTTGCTATTTACAAACTCTTTAGATAGCTTGTTTCAAACTACATCCATCTATATATGACACTCATATACTTAGTTTGAAATTACATTTGACAATCTTGGATGTTAAGTGCACATGTTATATACATAAAGTATGACACAAAATGAATGAATGTACTACTTCTTTTATTTATGTTCAAATCATATTTACAAATTACAAGTTTTAGGGCAAAAACCCCAACAGTTTGGTCCCGTTTTATTCCCCCTTCTCGTTCAGCTTTGACCTGGCATCTGATGTTGAACAGGCTTCATACTAAGTATCGCCTTTCCAGGTTTGGGTTCCAGTTGGATTCTCATTGCAGTATTTATGGGGTTAGTAGTGAATCTGTAAATCATCTTTTTCTTCATTGTCCCCTGGCGGTTGCTCTTTGGGAGGCAGTTTTCTCAACTTTCCAGCGACGTGTCTCTACCGATACTTGGCAATCCTTCTTCTTGCAGGCCATGTCGGTTTGCTTTAGTGAGCAGGTTAGGATTTTATGGAAAGCGGCTATCTATGCAGTGATATGGGGGGTGTGGACTGCCCGTAATCAGTGGATCTTTGAAGGGAAGTCAGTGGACTTTAGATCTGTCCTTTCTTTGGTTTGGCGTGTGGTTTCAGAGGCTAATTGCCTGGAGATTGGTTGTATGCGTAATTGTATGAACGACCTTTTGATTCTTCGACGTTTTGGTCTTCAGGGTCGCCCTTCTAAAGCTCCGGTGATCAAGAGTGTGGTTTGGTCGCCTCTGGCCCCTGGTTGGATCAAAGTGAATACAAATGGCACTGCCTTAGGCTCTCCGGGGGTTGGTGGTTATGGTGGTATCTTTCGGAACTATAGAGCCTTTGTGAAGGGTTGTTTTGCTATTCCTCTTGGTCATGTTTTCGCATTTGAGGCCGAGCTTCTGGCGGCCTCATTGGCCATTAATTTTGCTTGGAAGTATGGGTGGCATCGTATCTGGCTTGAGAGCGATTCTTCTTATGTGGTTCAGCTTCTTTCTTCTCGTTCTGATATGGTTTCTTGGAGGGTTCGTCAGGCGTGGCAGCGCTGCATCTTCCAGATCTCGCATATGGATTTTCAGGTTTCCCATATTTTCAGGGAGGGGAATCAGGTTGCAAATATGTTTTCTAAGCATGCTTTAGAGCTTCAGGCTGATTCTTGGTGGTTCTCTGCCCCACCATTCTGTTCTTCTTTAGTTGGCAATGACTGCATGGGCCAGGAGTCTTTTCGTTTTTCTTGATGTTTTCTTTTTCTTTTTTGGTGTGGCCTGCGTGCCTCTTTTTGTTTGGGGTTGTTTTCCCCTTGGGTCTTTGTGCTTTATTGCTTTTTGTCACTTTTTTTCTTTTATTTTATCTTTTATATATATGGATACTGTCTAGGGGTTTTTCAGCATATGATCGCTTGTGATGCTTTTTCCCTTTAGATCAGTCCAATTTTATTTTAAAAAAGGAATATATGCCCCAATTCGGTTTGGGGGTTTGATTATATACATACTTGAATAGGTTTTGAGCTTATGTTTAGATCTAGTTTAGGGGTTGTTGTACCCCCCATTCTGTCGATTTTTGAGAAAATGCTTGTTGTAGGTTGATAAATTGCCTTTGCACTATTTGATATATTGCATGAATCACCTTGTTTAGTAGAGCCCTTTTGAGTCTTGTAAGGTGTTTTTCCCCCCCGCTGGGCCGTACTCTTTACCCAAAAAAATTAGGGACATTGTTGAGTTTTGGTTTGGGGGTGTGGTCGCCTTTTTGAATCGTCTTTTCAATGTCTTGAGTCTTTTTGGTGTCCATTTTTTTTTTTAAAATTTTGTCGCTTGCTCAAAAATTTCGAGCTTTAAGTAGTTCGGATGTGATGCCTTTAGCGTGTGCTTTTGACAAGTTCTTTGTACGCGTTATAATCTTGTGATGTAGCTTGGTGCCCTTAGGGTTTCACTTACACCTTCATAGGTTTGTCCCATCCTTGGTATTTAAGTCGAGGGGACTCGGCGCTTCCACGCCTTGTTCTAATAGTGGAGATTTCTGCGAGATCACAAACATAAACCTTCAAATTGCACATTTTGAGTGTTATTATTGAATATTCTTAAACACATCTCTCATCATATACGTCACATGCCATAAGACATTCATATAATATAGTGAATTGCTTGATGGATGCGTTCATTCCCTTGATAGATGATTGTGGAAATGATTTCAGGCAATGTGTGTGCACTTAATTACCTACAAAAGCCTAAACACGTTCATATCCGTATTGTGTGCTCCAAAGCCCAACTTGTGGCCAAACACTACTCTTTCATTTGGTACCACGTACAACCATATACTTAATAGCCTAAACACATGCCTACCTTTTTACAAATCATGTTAGGATATGTTAATTGTGATAATAAAAGAAATTAAGCTCTAGTCATCAATTAGCGTGTACAAAGGTAAAATGTTGTAAATGTGCTAGCAAATGGCTTAAAAATGTAAAATGCTAAAAATGAGCACTTATGAGCTTAAAAATGTCACAAGCAAAAGATAGTCATTGGCATACACATGTCAAGGATCTTTTGCTATCTTTACTTTCTTTGCTATCATAAAAATGACACATGATCTTTCACATCCATGGCATAGTGGTTCTTTCCTAGGATAGTCATTGCTTAAATTCTATGCATCATTCATCTTTGCATATGTGTGCGTGTGAAACTCAGGACTCTAAGCGAAAAGAAATGAGAGAATCAACGTGAGGTTTAGAATTGAAGCGAATTACGCTCGAGACGTGAGAGTGAGTAGTCCCTGATACATGAGTACCTTTAGGTGTGGGACTCGTGTTCGTGCGAGCTTCCTTTTAGTATCTCCCAAGTTGCATTAGATAATGTGCATATGTTTACTTCTCTCAATCACACATTTTTGTAACACATCACTAGTTAGACTTGCGACCCTTTTTGAAATTATTGTTTAAGTTTCTAGGAATTTTTCAGTCGAGTCAGTTGTCAGTCTATCTTATTTGTTTTATCTTATTTTGGTCGAGGACGAGCAAAGATTTGGTTTAAGGGTATTTGATCGTGCCAAATATGTTGTACATTTTGGCCCTCAAATCCGTAACCTTTGTGTCATTTTCGTGCGTTTTAGCGTAGCTTATGGGCTCTTTATTAGTATTTGCAGGCATTTCCCCAATTCAGGTGATTAGAGCGTATTGTGGGACTTTCGGACGAAAAGAGGACCAAGAGTTGCAAAAAGAGGGAGAAAAGCATCAAAGTCTACAACAGTGCAGATCCCAACCGCACTTGACCCGCACTCGTGCCAAGACCAGAGGACCTGATAGCTGAAAATCGTGAAAACATGATAAACTGCGGGTCAGTGTGGGTCCCAACCACACTCCACCTGCACTCTTGCCGAAACCCGGGAGCTATGCAGATGAAGAATCAATAAAGTGTAGGTCCCAACCGCACTGACCCGAACTTTAAGGTGAAAATCCCCCAGTGCGTGGGTACTACGTTGGTAAGCGCACCCGTGCACCACCAGCGCACTACGTACCAGATTTTGCCACATCAGCATTTTCTGACCTATTTTCGAGAATAGTATAAATATACCTCTTCGGTATTTTAGAGACACTCTTCACATTCTTACACTTAGAAATTCTGAAAGTTGTAACTAGACCTAGGAATCAATTTCTTCTCATTTCATAAGCTTTCTACTCAACATCTAAGGGATTATCAAGGTGGAGATGATCTTCAAGGGTTATTCCTCATCTTTTCTCTTATTTCCATTATTGTCAATGAGTAGCTAAACCCCACTAAGGGTTTTTTTTTTAATAAAAATTAGACTGATCTAAAGGGAAAAAGCATCACAAACGATCATATGCTGAAGAACCCCTAGACAGTATCCATATATAAAAGATAAAAGAAAAGAAAAAAGTGACAAAAAGCAACAAAGCACAAAGACCCAAAGGGAAAACAACCCCAAACAAGAAGAGGCACGCAGGCCACACCAAAAAAGAAAAAGAAAACATCAAGAAAAATGAAAAGACTCCCGGCCCATGCAGTCATTGCCAACTAAAGAAGAACAAAACGGTAGGGCAAAGAACCACCAAGAATCAGCCTGAAGCTCCAAAGCATGCTTAGAAAGCATATCTGCAACCTGATTCCCCTCCCTGAAAATATGGGAAACCTGAAAATCCATATGC
The DNA here is from genome assembly GCA_030490815.1 of Acer saccharum. NCBI lineage: Eukaryota > Viridiplantae > Streptophyta > Magnoliopsida > Sapindales > Sapindaceae > Acer > Acer saccharum. The sequence continues at coordinate 13,874,961 of CM059875.1, read as the reverse complement.
GAGATCTAGAAGATGCAGTGCTGCCACGCCTGACGAACCCTCCAAGGAACCATTTCAAAACGAGAAGAAAGAAGCTGAACCACATAAGAAGAATCGCTCTCCAGCCAGATACGATGCCACCCATACTTCCAAGCAAAATTAATGGCCAATGAGGCCGCTAGAAGCTCGGCCTCAAACGCGAAAACCTGACCAAGAGGAATAGCAAAACAACCCTTCACAAAGGCTCTACAGTTCCGAAAAATACCACCACAACCACCAACCCCCGGAGAGCCTAAGGTAGCGCCATATGTATTCACTTTGATCCAACCAGGGGCCGGAGGCGACCAAACCACACTATTGATCACTGGGGCTTTAGAAGGGCGACCCTGAAGACCAAAACGACACCCCACTAAGGGTGTCTATGGATTAGTTTATGAATGATTGGGCTTTTGTATATAAGCTTTATTTCTTTTATATCTCTATCGTCTATTGATTTATTCAAGAGTATGAATGGATTTTATTGGATTTACTTGTTTTAGATACACTCCCTTTGCAAGCTTCCATTGAATTCTATTTTTAGGCAACTAGATAAACATCCTATATAGTTGTTTATTGCTCTCATGAATAGATGGGATTCTTGTAATCCTAGCTCGATAACCGCGCTCTTCATCTAACTTCAAATGGTTGTCCGTTTCTATACATCCTAGGACGGCTCTCGTGAGAGGCTTAGAAGCCTCTTCTATACACCCTAGATTGGCTATACTAGAATCGGTTGAGCTAGAGATAGATACACGAGCTTCATTGCTAGGGTCCTAACCGAGCAACCGACACTATACACCCTAGGTTAGTTGTTTAGGAGGGACCAATCACTAGTAGGAAGCCTCCTATACACCCTAGGTTGGCCCCTTGCTAGGGATAGATAGCCAACCTATACACCCTAGGTTGGCTACATTCGTCAAAGCATGCATATTTACGAGTTTATTACATTTGCCCAAATGTTTGCTTTCTAATCCGTCAACTCCCTAGTCTCCATCATATCTATCTTTCATTACATTCATATTCCATTTTTAGTTACATTTCTAGTTTCGTATTAAGTATTTGCTATTTCACATTTCAACATCATCAACCATTTATCTTTATTGCATTAATATCACTTAAGTATAGATTAGTTTTAGATAAATTCCAATCTCTATGGACGACCCTTGCTTGCCACAATACATGTGTTTTCATAACCTTTATAGGCATTGCTAGGTTTACAAATATTGTTTGACAAGTGGATTTTAAATACACACAAAACAACTTTGTCAAACTTATTTTAAAATAAACAGATTTTCTGATTACCATGAAATATATTGATGAAATAAACAATCCGTCGTTACCATATATTGGTTCCGGGTCTCACTACTCTTGGTGAGGTTCATATCAGTTGGTATCAGAGCTTTGGTTTCTAAATCAGGTTTGATCTATCCTTTTTTATTGTTATTATTATTATTTTTTTTTTCGTTTGTACAAAAAAAAAAAAAAAAAAAAAGTTGATCAGATTCCAAGTCAAAAAAAAAAAAAAAAAAAGTTTGTTCAGATCTGTTACCCAAAAAAAAAAAAAAAAAAAAAAAAAAAAAAAAAATGTCTGACGATGTACAACGTGACAATGTTTTTTACACCCGATGTCATGTTAATGATAAGGTATGTAGCATGATTATTGATGGTGGTAGTTGTACTAACGTTGCAAGCACAACCATGGTTAACAAATTAGGATTGCCAACGATGTTGCATCCTAAGCCGTATAAATTGCAATGGTTGAATGATAGTGGTGAGGTGAGGGTGACTAAACAGGTCTTAGTGGCGTTCCGGATCGGTAAATATGAAGATGAAGTCTTGTGTGATGTGGTACCAATGCATGCGACCCATATCCTTTTGGGGCGACCATGGCAGTTTGATAGGCGTGCAACTCATGATGGTTATACAAATAGATACTCTTTTGTACTCAATAAAAAACGAATCACTCTTGTACCCTTAACCCCAATACAAGTATATGAAGATCAAATGAGGTTAAAAGAACAAAGAGATGTAAAAAAGGAGAGTGAGAGTTCAAAAGAAAAAGAGATCGAAACAGCAAAAAAAGAAAAGAAGAGTGAAAAAGAAACAGAAAATTATGCTATTGAGGAAAGAAAGAGTGAAAAAGAAACAAGAATTTTTGTGAGTGAGGAAAAAAAGAGTGAAAAAGAAACAGAATTTTTTTCTCATGAGGAAAAAAAGAGTGAAAAGGAAATAGAAATTTTCGCTAGTGAGGAAAAAAAAAGAGAGATCAAAAAGGCATTGTTTTCAAATCAGCCAACTTCTTGGCCTAGTGTTCTTGTTTCTCTTTTGCAGTGTTTTGATGAAGTGTCACAGGCTATCAACAACATTACGGTGAAGATTCGAGGACGAATCCTTTTGAAGAGAGGGGGAATGATGAGAATCAAGAAGCTTCACCAACGGATCCATTTCATGTTCCAGTTGGGCCAATTACAAGGGGCAAGAGGATCAAAGAAGCATTTAATGGGGGCTGATTCTGAGTTGCTGAAGTCCAAGTTCAGTCCACATGAAGATCAAATCTGGGCTGAACTTCGTAGGCCTCTACAGAGTGCATCTGAAGTCGGATTGTCTATTATAATATGTTTTCGAAAAGCCCAAGACGAGCCCTATAGATGTTATGAAGACTCCGTCATCCGTAACAGATCACAACAGGCCCAAATTCGGTCATCTATCTTGTTGCGCGAAGACTTGAGCTGTACGAGAGCTGGACGCCGGGCTGAACTTCGTGGGCCTCTACAGAGTGCATCTGAAGTCGGATTGTCTATTATAATATGTTTTCAAAAAGCCCAAGACGAGCCCTATAGATGTTATGAAGACTCCGTCATCCGTAACAGATCACAACAGGCCTAAATTCGGTCATCTATCTTGTTGTGCGAAGACTTGAGCTGTACGAGAGCTGGACGCCGGGCTGAACTTTGTGGGCCTCTACAGAGAGCATCTGAAGTCGGATTGTCTATTATAATATGTTTTCGGAAAGCCCAAGACGAGCTCTACAGATGTTATGAAGACTTCGTCCTCCGTAATAGATCACAACAGGCCCAAATTCGGCCATCTAGTTTGTTGCGCGAAGACTTGAGCTGAGGAGTCCGAATTTCAGCATATTTCCTAATAAAGAGCTGATTATGGTGTGAGATACAAGCTAGGGTTGGAGGATTCCAAATTTTAGCATATTTCATATTTTTAATTATTTCCCAAATAAATAGTTGATTTGTTTCCCAAACAAAGTCAACTAGTTGCTAGTTTTTATTCTTTTACTTTCCTAATTGTAAGGCAATTAATTGCTGAGTAGTTTATTTCCTTTTCTTTTGTCGTCTAGGGTTTAGATATTTTCTTAGTATTTAAAGGACGCATTGATGTATTATTTTGAAGAGATTAGACTTTGAATAAAATATTATTTGAGAGAACTTTTTCTCTTGGTTCTTCATTGAACTATGAACTTATCAAGGTTCTACCTTGTGGCGTTCAAACCTTGACTTATCACTCACCTTCTTTCTTGTTCTTGAGTGTGGCGTCTACAACCTTCTTGATACCGTTGGTTCTTATCTCCATATAGATAATGGGTCACGGTCCTTTATTTTCTTTGTTTTTATAAACTTGAATTAGAAAACAATCCGTCGTTACCATATATTGGTTCCGGGTCTCACTACTCTTGGTGAGGTTCATATCATATATTGTATTTGAAGTTAATTTAAAATGAAAAGATGTACTAGTTATATATATTTTGTATTCATACTAGTTATAATTACAAATACCACAACAATAAAACTAAACTCCACCGATTGCACGATTTGTCACACCAACCATGGAAACATATCGGCGTTGCTACAGTGAAACATCGTCTTTTAATGTATTTTAATAAACAATTATATGAATTATATGAATAGAAGTAACAATGTGACGTAAGTTAGGGTTCCTAAGGTTTCAGGCAATCAGCCATCTGAGGAGGCAATTGTGTCTTCAGCTCCGAATGTCGTTGTGGATCAGAGTAGTTTACAGGATGGATCTGGTTTTTCTTGTTCTTCGATTGTGGATCCTAGGGTGCAGATTCAGAACTTAGGTCCGTTATCAGAATCTCAGGCTGAGCTTCATCTCATTGCAGATTCTTCATGGGCTTCCCAAATGGAGGAGAGTGAGTTAGCCGATGCTGAGGTTGCTCAGAGAGCTTTGAGGGTTGAGCGTAGGCTGGCTTCTTTAAAGTCCGGATACCAGGCTCCTCCGACGGTTTCAGATGATTAATGTTCTCTTTTGGAATTATCGTGGGATCCGGGGTGAGTCCACGAGGCGGGTTCTTAGAGAGTTGTGTTGTTTACATAGACCTGCATTGGTTTGTATTGTGGAGCTTATGGTTGATTTTTTCTCTATCTCTTCAGGTTTCTGGTCTTCGCTCTGTCTTTGTCTGGTGGGAATGAATGATAGGGGTGGGTTGATTCCGACTATTTGGGTTTTCGCTTGTGCTTCGTTTCCTGAGGCTCAGTTGGTTCACTGTCATGATCAACAACTGTTTCGCTCTCGATTGGTTCTCGGGTCCACTAGTACACTTTTGTTTATGCGAGCACTTCTACAGTGGTTCGTAGGTCTCTTTGGCAGTCTCTTCGAGATATGGTTAGTTTGGTTTCTTCTTCCTGGTTGGTTGTTGGGGATTTTAATACGGTTCTAGATGCTCATGAGGCTTTGGGTTCTCGTTCTCCTACCCGTGGTTCTTGTGAGGATTTCAAGTCAATGATTGAGGATTGTGATTTAGTTGGCATTCGTTCTCAGGGTGCCCGATTCACTTGGGTTCGAGGTCGCAGTAACCGCCCTGGAGTTAAGAGATGATTAGATAGAGTTTTGGTTTCAGATGGTTGCATTTCCTGTTGGCGGGAAATTTCATGTGCGGCTCTTCCCCATATATGTACATATCACTGTCCGTTGTTGGTTCGGTTGTCAGATTTTGAGGTTTCTAGTCAAAGGCCGTTTCGGTTTTAGAGTATGTGGTTAGAGCATCCTGATTTTATAGCTATTGTTCGTAGGATTTGGAGCTCTCCTGTTATGGATAGGCCTCCTCAAGTTGTTACCTACAAGCTGAAAAGATTGAAGAATGCTCTCAAGTCTTGGAATTGGGAGGTTTTTGGGGATCTTAACTCTGCTATTGCTGGGAAGTGTGTGGAGCTTCATTCTATTCAGGAGGATTTGTCTAACCGGGGTTTTTCAGATGATCTTTTTATGGCCGAGGCGAGTGTTCATTCTGAGCTAGATGTGTTGTTATGTAGACAGGAGTGCTTTCTTTGAGATCGGTCTAGAGTTAGGTGGCTTTGTGATGGGGATCGTAACACATCTTTCTTTCATGCCTCTATCAAACGTAGGCAATATTGTAATGCTATATCAACCCTTTCGAATAATGGGGTTCTCTCGGAGGATCGGCCTACCATCAGGGATCATATCATTAGTTATTATTCTGACCTCTTTTCCTCTGATGTTTCTCGAGTTGGGAGAGATTTATCTATTGTAGATGATGTGGTTCCTTCCTTGGTAACTGCTGTAGAGAACTCTTTCTTGACTAGCATTCCATCTGTTGATGATATTCAAGATACGGTCTTTGCTATGGATGTTGCTTCTACCCCTGGACCAGATGGGTTTTCTGGTAGATTTTATCAAAGATGTTGGGATGTTGTAGGTAGTGACGTGGTCCTTGCTGTTCAGGATTTTTTCATCACTGGAGTTATTTTCCCGGGTCTCAATTCCAGCTTCATTGTTCTTCTTTCGAAGCTGAGGGAATCGATTTCGATTGATCAGTTTCGACTGATTGTTCTTAGTAACCTTCTATTTAAAATTTCGTCAAAAATTTTGGTTGATCGTTTAGCTCGGGTTGCCACCAGGATTATTTCTCCTCAACAGTTCGGATTCATTCGAGACCGGCAAATCAAGGATTGTATTGCTTTGGCTTCTGACTGTGTGAATGTGTTGCAGAAGAAGTGCTATGGGGGTAACTTGACCATGAAGATTGATATCCGAAATGCTTTTGACACCCTAGATTGGTCTTTCCTTTACAGAGTGCTTCAGGCTTTTGGGTTTTCTTCTGTTTTTGTGGATTGGATAGATGGTATTATTCGTTCTTCTAGGCTTTCAATTCTTTTGAATGGAGTCCCAGAGGGATATGTCTGTTGCTCTACAGGGGTTTGTCAGGGAGATCCGCTCTCTCCGCTTTTGTTTTGTATTGTAGAGGACTTCCTTAGTAGATTATTGATGAGGTTGGTGGATTCTTCTCAGATTCTGCCGATTTCTTCACCTAGGGGTTTTTTGGCTCCAACTCATTTGCTCTATGCTGATGATGTTCTGATCTTTTGCAGAGGCACTCAAAAGAATTTGAAGCATATCATGGGTGCTTTTGGGGATTATGGTGATATTTCAGGTCAGTTAGTTAACTGGGGTATGTCTTCAATTTATTTCGGATCTTCTATCTCCCCCTCTCGGATTGGTAGTTTTCACTCTCTGGTTGGTATGCAGATTGGGCAGCTTCCGTTTTCTTATTTGGGAGTCCCTTTATTTCAGGGTAACCTCGAAAAGCGGTGTTACGATCTATTACGGATAAGATCTTGTCTAAATTTGCTAAATGGAAAGGCAAGTCCCTCTCTTTGGCTGGTCATACTACTCTGATCAGGTTGGTCATTTCTGGTTCCTTTGTGCACTATTTCATGATTTACAAATGGTCTTCTTCTTTACTGTCTCTGATTAACTGCAAGTTGAGAAACTTTTTGTGGACTGGTTCCTATGAGAAGACTAAGTTGGTTCTTGAAAAGGAGAGGGACATAAAAAACAGAGCATGTGAAAAGACAAGTTTACCCCTGAAAACGCATGATCGGTGGTTTCATTCGGCGGCCTGGCCACCGATCACAACCGCCGAATTGAACCCGAGAAGAACAGGGGAACAACGACGGTTTCATTCGACAGTTACCAAACCACCGATTCAACTGCAGAATCAAACCCGTGAGAAAAATCAATCAGGTATGAACGGCGGTTTCGAACGGCGGTCGTGGATGCCGATCATAACCGTAGAATCACTTCTGACCTTTCTAGAATAAAACAACGGTTTCCATTTGGCGACCAGGTCACCAATCACAACCGCCATTTCACCAGATGTGGTGAAACCAAAGGAAAAGCCAAGGGCATTCTTCGAAGGCGATCATCGCGCTAACCAAGCACACTAATTTGCATGCGCGGACGTTTACGAACAATATCGGGAAACGAATTACAAGACATATAAACACACAACAATATTCAACAACAAAGTACAAGTATGAAAGGTGACATGTGAAGAGAATGCACACAAGATCAATGTGCATATATACAAGCATGGGAAGTGTGTGTGTGAAACTAAATCTATTCAAAGAAACTAAGCACTAGAGATATACCTTTGGAGTGCTTGTCAACTTGAGGTCTTGAAAGGGTCTTTGAGCTTGATCCTCAATCACCTAAACTACCCTTACAATTAAACCCCAATATGTGGTTTGTCCACAAAATAAGCCAATCAATAAATGAGAATCCTTACACTAATATCTCCTACTGCACTGGCAGACACCAATGCTCCATTGCCCAAATGCAAGTTGATTTGATTCATGCTCCATTGCCCAAATGCAAGTTGATTTGATTCTTACTTAGCTTTCTCCTTTCCTGGAACCCCTGCAAGGAATAACAAACACGATTAGTGGTTCCAGAGTCTATGATCCAAGAATCGGTAGAATTTTCCAGAAAACATGTTTCAAGATAATTAATATTACCTTTTTCCTTCTTTTTTTGAGACTTTGGGCAATTACTTTTCCAATATCCCTTTTCACCACAAAGGAAACACTTGATCTTGGTTACTTTCTTGGTCTCCTTCTTGGTAGGCTCAAGTTGCTTTTTGTTCTGTTGTTTCTTGACCTTCTAACAGGTCTTAACAGTAACAACTTTACCAACCATATGAATCTCTCGACATTTGCTTTTCACAAGGATCTTTTCAGTGCTTTGAACATCTTGCATCAAGCCATGCAAGGTGTATTCCTTATTGTTCAAGGTGTAATCCAACTTGAACTGATCAAAGGAATCTGACAGTGAGTTGACAATCATGTCAATTTTTGTCTCACCATTTATCTCAGCACCATTAAGTCCTGCAATGTTGAGATGTGCTATGACTTTCATCATGTGATCCTTCACAGCCTGTCCAGGTTTCATCCTAAGATTCATAAAAGCAGTCACTGCCTCTCTCTTAGTCGACCTAAACCTTATAGCAAACATCTCTTCCAAAGACATCATTATATCAGCAGCAATCCCCATTCCTTCCTGTTGCTGTTGCAACACGTCGGAGATGGTGACCATAATGTAGCATTTTTCCATCTCATCAGAGGTCTTCCACTGCTCATACTCATCTCTTTGCAGTATATTATATTCATTAGTAGGAGCAGGTGGTTTAGAAGTAGTTAGAACGAACTTATGTTTTTCAGCTTGCAGCAACAACCCAATTTTCCTTTTCCATGTGACATAATTATCACCAGTTAAAGTATTATCTTTCAGGATGTTCATTAGGGATGGGGTCATGATTTCTGAATAAAACAAAAATATATATATAAGTAAATAATCATTATAAAGCACTTTCAAATATTTATCTTGAATTAAATAAATAATTCAATCGTAAAAATTCAACAGTGATCCAACACCCATAAATGTCATGCCTCCTTTGGGTGTTCGCACCCTTTACTAGTTGGACTAGGTCCCACCTAATTGTTAACATAACAACCAGCGTTTTCAATTTTAGCCTTGCGATTTTATTAACAAGAACTCTTGGGAGGATATCAATAAACTCACATTGAGTGTGTTACCAAGATATCGACCCTCAATATTTTCTCTCACGAAAATCCCTGATTTGAGAGTAGATATCGTTCGAGTCAATTGTCTAGTCTATCCTTGTAAGGAAGTATCTTGCTAAATTCCATTCATGGATACCCCTTGGGGGGTTATCACACAAAACATAAAGCTCAACTAACCTTGGAGGCCATAGGTGTTTCAAAACACCTTCTCCCACTCAATTATTTAAGGCATGTGATTAAATTCCATATAATGATTTACCAAGTTATCTAGATGCCAATTAGAAACCTAAATCGTTCAATGCATGTTCATACCAAAAGAGATATATGAGTGACACTCCTATTCTATATGACATGTTATCAAACAGTAACAAATATTGTAATATTTACGGAAAAATAAATAGCCACAATTTTGGTCCATCCTAGAAATGCAAGTAAATTACATTTGTTGGAAATACAAAAACCCTAACTTGGCGAACAAGTCTTCAAGCGGCCATCGTCCACTTGCGCACCCGAAGCCACATGTGGCTGTCCCACATGCACACTTTGACTGCTCGGCATGGGCATGTGCAGCCCTCACCCATATGGGCAAGCCGTGCGCAGCCCATACCACATCAAGGGTGCGCACGGGTGCCAGGGTAGTATCGTTGCTTCCCTTTTCTGCTTCCAATTCTTCAACTCTTCAAATCTTCGAAACTTGAATATATTACAGCAGATTTTTAACAATAAATTACTGCAGTTTTTTTTTTTAAAAAAAAATTAATTATACTGCAGTATTTTTTAATAGTAATAGTGCAGTATTTTAATACATTATATTTTCTGCAGTAATTTTTATTACAATAGCAAAATAATTAAAAAAAAAAAAAAAAAAAAAACTTAGCAACTATCAAGAAGGAATTATGGCGATAATAGACCACCCTTCTTGTTACAATTCCGAAACAAAGATACATTGAAATTCTAGGACCAAAATCGAGCAACAACAAATCACATTATAATAACATATATAAATCCATACATTCCAATGTAATTATATATGAGAATACCTAGAGTGCCATCTCTTTCTAAAACATGCATAATCACAATAAAGGAAATAGATTCACATATATATACATCAATTAATCAAGGGTACAACCAAGGCTCTGGTACCAATTGTAGGTAAAATACACGCGGCGGAAGCGAAAAAATTGATTTGTATAGTTTAAAAATTTTCCTAAAAAGAAGAAAGAACATTAACCCTTGATTAATTAACATATATAAAAGTATCGTACCTTTGTCGTGTGATCCAATTGACGTTGCATCAATGGTATTCTGCAAGAGCTTCCAATCCAATCACGAATGTGAATCACCTAGGAGCGTGGACTCCCTTTATTTGAATTGTGTACTTGATGATGGATAACAAAAAACTTTTTCTTTGTTAGTCACTGTAACCTTCTAAGAGAAAACGAAGAATGTTCCGGTCACTTGTGAATTCTCAATCTGTTGATCGAAACTCGCGTGAACTTTTATTCGAAGTTGTGCACAAAGCCTTTTGATGTAAAAGCTAGTAGTGCACTATCGAAATAAAACGTTTCTTCTTCTTATTTCTCCTTTGCCGAATTCTCATACACTTTTTCTTAGAGTTGGATTTTAATTTTTAAGCAAAAGAAATAACTCTCATGAAAATCTCTGGCTAGCCGAAATCTATAATGGGTACTATATAGTGGCTGAAATCCTTCTTTCTTTTAAAATAGTGTAAGGATTCCCGTTGTTTTTAATTGGCTTATTTCGTGATCAAATCATAAATGGGGATACTTTGTAAGGGTAGTTTAAATGTTGTTGTTAGTGCATTAGGCCCTTTGAAGACCTCATTATTGACAAGCGCCAAAGGTAATATTCTAAGTGCTTTCTTGTCTTGAAGAGATAGTTGCACACACTCACAACTCATGCATATGTTTAATCTTTGTATGTTGTGTTTCTTTTTGTTGTGCATAAATGATTATTTACATCTCTTCTTGCTTGATTTTATGATTGCATCTTGTGTTGAAAACATCATAGCATTTAGGCTTTTAGGATGCATCTTGTTTGACTTTGTACCCCTTGCATGATTGCATGTGGGATGCAATTTTTGGCGCTGTGCGCTGGTCCACCAGCGCCGGTCGACCAGCGCCGCTCACCGGCGCAAATCGCCCAGTGGCGCGCCGCTGGTCGTGCGCTGGTGTGGACCAGCGCCGGCCACCAGCGCCGATCGCCCAGTATGGCGCCGCTGGACTGGCGCTGGTGGCAGCGCCTGACGTCCAGCGCTCAAGCCAAAATTGGCTTGTGCGCAAGTCCTGCGCTGGTCCACCAGCGCAGGTCCACCAGCGCACAGAGTATTTTTCTGGCGAGTTTTCAAAACGACCTCACTTCACTTATGGCCTCTATATATATGCTAACTTGATTTTAGGTCATTTACAAGAGTTCTTATTCATGCTTCATACTTAGGATATTTTTCAAGAGAAGAAAAATACACAAAGAACTCATTTTTAATTACTCAAACACAATTTCATGATCATCAATCATCATCTAGCATCATCTTAGATCATCTAGATGTCATCTAGCATGGAATCTTCATCATACTTTGCTTGGTAAGCTTTTCACTAATATCTTACATATTTTGTGTTTAATTTATCTAGCAAATCTCAATTAATTACTTGATTGTTATTTTGTATGCTCTAGATACAAAATTGAGATTAGTATGATGTATGTTTGAGAAGTTGTATTGTGCTAGCATATTAGGTTTTATACTTGATATTGATTAGCTTAACTATTTGACATGTCATTTAGTTTTGATATCTAGGATTGTTCTTAATTGCATATTAATCATCTTAGATAAGCATATAGGGTTTCCCTTGCTCTATGTTGCATTTTGGATATTTTCATATATTCACTTAGAGTTGTATTCTCTTCAAGAGAAGCTAAGTCTTGTGTGTAGCAATCGGGATTAGGTTGCTTAGATCGCAAGCAAATTGGACTAGGTTCACTCATACCGGGATTAGGTAGGTGTGTGATTACTTCCGGGATTAGGTTGTAATCGTTTGCACATTTAGTGGATTCGAGGTTCGAGTGTGGCTTACTTACATAGCCCGTGGTTTTTCCCGTGAGGGTTTCCACGTAAAAATTCAAGTGTTAATTTAATTTCCGCACCATATTACACTTGCTTGTTTATATTATCTTGAGGGTAATTTCGTAATTTTGACTAACACGAAAAATTGGGTAAAAAGCGTAAAATCTATTCACCCCCCCCTCTAGATAGCTTTATACACACCGTGGTATATTTAGTTTCAAATAGGGTTAGCCGAATTCCCTTGATAGGTCACTAAGGTGGTGGCCGAAATCCTCCTTGCTAGGGGATTTGTATTTCACCAAAATACCTATCAACCTTAGAATCCTAACCCTAATCCAACTCTTTAGTGTATTATTAAATTGTGACTATATCAAAAACTTCCTAATTTGAATAGATAAATAAAATCCTTTTACTTATCTTCTTATCAAATAAAGTCTTTGATTCTCATTATACTACTAACAATAGTATAACACTAAGAAACATATTTCCTAGTCAGAAAAAGATTTTGACTTTTAATTAAATAATTGATCAATCAATTAATTAACTTCCATTTAATAAAATAAAATAATATAATAAGCTAATCCATTAGCCTTGCCGCCCATATACACAACATGGGCCAAATATTATTTTTTCATTTTATTAAATCCATTGGACCTTAATTAAAAAGCCCACATGTGAACTAAGCCCATTCTTACTAAAAGAAACAAGTCCACATGCCTTAATGCAATTCTAGATGGACCCATAATTAGTCCAGTAGAATATATCAAGTGATCCATGCAAGTCCGTGTGAAATGGGGATCTTGGCGGGCTATCTAAATTTAAGCTTCAATAGACATAACCTAATCACAATCAACAAATGATTCACTTAGGTTCGATCTATTAATTTTAGTTCATTCCATAAAAGAACTAAAATTGCACTCTTAAATAAAGATAGAATAAGTAAATGATTCTCATTCATACCCTAGACAATCTTATTGGAGATAGTGTATCCTGATGAATAATATTAGTAATCGCCAAGAGCTCATAGACCGCCTATAGCTCTCCCAGTTACCATATTTATTCATATGACCACATTTTGAACTTAGATATTTTGACTTGTCTAGAAGCCATGTTTCAATAGACACTATCGAAAACTCAACGTTAAGATTTAATATCCAATACCTCAAAATATCTATATGATAATATTATACTCTCATTTCATAAATGAAGCCACGATGTCCATATCTATAAATGAAGTCCTCTATTGATTAGCAAATGAATACCACCATATTATCGCGGATAGACTATGCTATATAATCATATTCATTGTGTTAGGATTATGCTCAATAGTAAGAGTGTAATATTGTAATTGACAATCTTTTTCATATTAATAAAGTGATTTCTGGTTTAACAAATCTTATAGCATTTATAGTTTAATATTATAATTGTCAAAGTAAATAATCATAAGGTCTAAAGATTATGAGAAAAGAAGAATTGTTCGTACATCTGGATATGTATGAGGAAGACACAATTCTTTAGTTAGTCTTGAATAATGTTCACAACTTAAGTTAAATGTTGGGCACCTTTACCTTGTTAAAGTTGTAGAATTCTTTTGCTAGCATTTGAGTGGGATCAAATGAGATATGATGAGTCTAAAATCATCGGAGGGTCTTCGAGTAAAAGAATCTAATGCATTGGGTGCATTGAACTGGATCACAATGAAAAGCTTTATCTAGAACCGTCAATAGAAAATAGTCTTTTCATTATCAGGACAATCGGAGAGTCTATCTTAATCCTGAGATAAATGATGGACTTATGGTTGCAAGTGGTATCATTTGAGTTATCAATGAGTACGATTATATAGCATAGTCTATCCTCGATAGTTTGGTGATATTCATTTGTTAATCGATAGAGGACTTCATTTATAGATATGGACATCGTGGCTCCATTTATTAAATGAGAGTATAATATCATCATATGGATGTTTTGAGGTAATTGGATATTAAATCTCAACGTTGAGTTTTCGATAGTGACTATTGAAAACATGGCTTCTGGACAAGTCAAAGTATCCAAGTTCAAAACGTGGTCATATGAGTAAATATGGTAACTTGGAGAGTTATAGGCAGTCTATGAACTCTTGGCGATTACTGATATTAATCACGAGGATACACTATCTCCAATATGATTGTCTAGGGTATGAATGAGGAACATCTTCTTATTCTATCTTTATTTAAGAGTTCAATTTTAGCTCTTTAGTGGAATGAGTTAAAATTAATGGATCGGACCTAAGTGAATCATTTGTTGATTGTGATTAGGTTATGTCTATTGAAGCTTAAATTTAGATAGCCTGCCAAGATCCCCAATTCACACGGACTTGCATGGATCACTTGATATATTCTACCGGACCAATTTATGGGTCCATCTAGAATTGCATTTAATATATTAAGAATATAATTTGCACATTATTTATTTAATGGGCTGATCAATTATATTAATATATTAATGAAAGGCATGTGGGCTTGTTTCTTTTAGTAATAATGGGTCTGGTTCACATGTGGGCTTTTATTTAAAATCTAATAGATTAAATAAAAAAAGAAAATAATATTTGGCCCATATATAAGTATGTGGGGCGGCAAGGCTAATTTATTAGTCTAATATATTATTTTATTTTATTGTTTGATTAAACCCTAGGAAAAAAAAAAAAAGTGAATAGTGGTCACCGCTACAGTAATTCCATTGTGGCTACAGTATTTTCGTCACCGCTACAATGCCTGCTACAGTTCCGTCAATGCTACAGTGTTTCCGTCAATGTTACAGTGCCCCCGCTACAGTGTTTCCGCTGCTGCTACAGTGTTTCCGCTACAGTCTTGTTTACTGCTACAGTGTTCTATCGCCGCTACAGTGTTTCCGTCGTTGCTACAGTGTTCCACCGTTGCTACAGTGTTTCCACTACAGTCTTGTTCACTGCTACAGTCCGCTACAGTGATTCGCTACAGTCCTTACAGTGATTTTGCTACAGTATCCCGCTACAGTGATTCGCTACAGTAACTTCCGCTACAGTTTATCGAGCTCTATGGATCCTATGTGCATGGAGGCCACTTTGTCTCTTTCATCTTCGGTGGCAGTGTCTTCCACCTTGCATAGTCAAATTGGTTTGAGTACGGTGAGTGGATTGAATTCATCTTCTCGGGTTGTTTCTCTCGCATCTGGTGGGATGTGTTCTTTGGTTGGTGGGTCGATTCTTCCTCAGCCTGAGGGGGGTGTTTCGGTGATTGTTCCTGATTCGGTTACAGGTCTCATTGAGAGTTCAACACCTATGGTCCAAGGTGGTAAGTCTTTTGTGGGTCTCTTCAAATCTTCTCCTGTTGAGACTTTACCGGTGCTATCAATTCCCTCTAAGAAGGGGGGTATGTTTATGTTCGGGTGGATCCGATTGCTTATCAGGCTCGTCTTGAGTTGTGCAGGAATGCTCTTATTGGTCGTGTGGTGCTTTCTAGTGGTGAGCGACCTTGGAAGCTTGTGGATCTTAAGGTAAGACTTAGTAAGCATTGGATGCTAAATTCTGATTGGCGACTTATATCTTTGGGGAGAGGCTATTATCAGATTCTTTTGAAGTCTCCTACTGATAAGACTCATGTCTGGGGGTTAGGTTCAGTTCATCTAAAGCCAGGTATTCTTCGTCTACAGCCTTGGGTCTCGGATTTTAACCCATCGCTACAGAAGTCCACCAATGCTCAGGTTTGGGTTAGGCTATTTGATCTATCGTGGGAATACTGGCATCCAAAAATTATTTCTAACTTGGCTAGAGGGATTGGGGTTCCATTACGGTTAGACAAGGCTAATAGTGATGGGGATTTTGGTCATTATGCTAGAGTTCTAGTTGATGTGGATGTGTCATCAGTGCTGCCTACTTCAGTGTTGCTGGAGAGGGATGAATTTCATAGTTCTTTTATAGGTGTTGAGTATGAGAATCTCCCGGCTTTTTGCTCCACTTGTTCTTCTATAGGTCATTTGCCTAGTTCTTGTCGTTGGAACAAATCTTCTAAGGTTCCTCTGACTAGTTCTGCAAAATCAACCCAGGATATAACTGGGGATTCTAATGTTTTTGGGGTTGATGGTTTTCAGCCTGTTCGGACCCGTTCTTCTAAATCAGTTTATCGCCCTGTTATTACATCTCAGGAGGAGGTCCCGTTATCCAATGTTTTTTCAGCTATTCACCAGGACGTAGGTGGTCAAGATTCAATGGTTGTCCATACTTCAGTAGGGTCTAATTTGATCTCAGGATCCACTTCGTCCACTGGTTTGGTTCACTCTTCGAATCCGAATTCATCTACTGTCTCAGTTATTTCAAAAGTTGTTTTGAGTTTGGTTCCTCTAATGATTTCCCGGGTATTACAGAATAGCAAGGGTTCAGGATTTGATGATGGGGTCACTGATTCAGTTCTGGTTTCTAGTTCTTCGGTTGTTAATCCTTCTATTAGTTATGTTAGTTCGATTGTAGGGGTGGTGCATGATTCGAGGACTGTTGTTCAGGGTTCTTTGGTGGTCAATCAAGTTCGCCCTATGGTCTCTACCATTTTATCTAGGTCATCTTCTCGTCCGGGTCAGACGGCTCGTCGGTAAGTTAGGGTTCATGAGGATTCAGGCAATCAGCCATCTGAGGAGGCAATTGTGTCTTCAGCTCCGAATGTCATTGTGGATCAGAGTTGTTTACAGGATGGATCCAATTTTTCTTGTTCTTCGATTGTGGATCCTAGGGTGCAGATTCAGAACTCGGGTCTGTTATCAGAATCTCAGGCTGAGCTTTGTCTTATTGCAGATTCTTCATGGGCTTCCCAGATGGAGGAGAGTGAGTTAGCCGATGTTGAGGTTGCTCAGAGAGCTTTGAGGGTTGAGCGTAGGCTGGCTTCTTTAAAGTCCGGATACCGGGCTCCTCCGATGGTTTCCGATGATTAATGTTCTCTTTTGGAATTATCGTGGGATCCGCGGTGAGTCCACGAGAAGGGTTCTCAGAGAGTTGTGTCGTTTACATAGACCTGCTTT
Source organism: Acer saccharum (assembly GCA_030490815.1). NCBI lineage: Eukaryota > Viridiplantae > Streptophyta > Magnoliopsida > Sapindales > Sapindaceae > Acer > Acer saccharum. Next base: position 13,857,987 of record CM059875.1, on the reverse strand, counting down.
GGTTTGTATTGCGGAGCCTATGGTTGTTTTTTCCTCTATCTCTTCAGGTTTCTGGTCTTCGCTCGGTCTTCGTCTGGTGGGAATGAATGATAGGGGTGGGTTGATTCCGACAATTTGGGTTTTCGCTTGTGCTTCATTTCCTGAGGCTCAGATGGTTCACTGTCATGATCAACAACTTACTGTTTCGCTCTCAATCGATTCTCGGGTCCACTGGTACACTTTTGTTTATGCGAGCACTTCTACAGTGGTTCGTAGGTCTCTTTGGTAGTCTCTTCGAGATATGGTTAGTTTGGTTTCTTCTTCCTGGTTGGTTGTTGGGGATTTTAATGCGGTTTTGGGTGCTCATGAGGCTTTGGGTTCTCGTTCTCTTGCCCGTGGTTCTTGTGAGGATTTCAAGTCAATGATTGAGGATTGTGATTTGGTTGGCATTCATTCTCAGGGCGCCTGATTCACTTGGGTTCGAGGTCCCAGTAACCGCACTAGAGTTGAGAGACGATTAGATAGAGTTTTGGTTTTAGATGGTTGCATTTCCTGTTGGCGGAAAATTTCATGTGTGGCTCTTCCCCGTATATGTTCAGATCACTGTCCATTGTTGGTTCGGTTGTCAGATTTTGAGGTTTCTAGTTAAAGGCCGTTTCGGTTTCAGAGCATGTGGTTAGAGCATCCTGATTTTATAGCTATTGTTCGCAAGATTTGGAGCTCTCCTGTTATAGGTAGGCCTCCTCAAGTTGTTATCTACAAGCTGAGAAGATTGAAGAAGGCTCTCAAGTCTTGGAATTGGGAGGTTTTTGGGGATCTTAACTCTGCCATTGCTGGAAAGTGTGCGGAGCTTCATTCTATTCAGGAGGATTTGTCTAACCGGGGTTTTTTAGATGATCTTTTTATGGCCGAGGCGAGTGTTCATTCAGAGCTAGATGTGTTGTTACGCAGATAGGAGTGCTTCCTTCGAGATCGGTCTAGAGTTAGGTGGCTTCGTGATGGGGATCGTAACACATCTTTCTTTCATGCCTCTATCAAACGTAGGCAATATCGTAACGCTATATCTACCCTTTCGATTAATGGGGTTCTCTCGGAGGATTGGCTTACCATCAAGGATCATATCATTAGTTATTATTCTGACCTCTTTTGCTCTGATGTTTCTCGAGTTGGGAGAGATTTATCTATTGTAGATGATGTGGTTCCTTCCTTGGTAACTACCGTAGAGAATGCTTTCTTGACTAGCATTCCATCTGCTGAGGATATTTAAGATGAGGTCTTTGCTATGGATGCTGCTTCTGCCCCTGGGCCAAATGGGTTTTCTGGTAGATTTTATCAAAGATGTTGGGATGTTGTAGGTAGTGACGTGGTCCTTGCTGTTCAGGATTTTTTCATCACTGGAGTTATTTTCCCAGGTCTCTATTCCAGCTTCATTGTTCTTCTTCCGAAGCTGAGGGAATCGATTTCGGATGATCAGTTTCGACCAATTGTTCTTAGTAACTTTCTATTTAAAATTTCTTCAAAAATTTTGGTTGATCGTTTAGCTCGGGTTGCCGCCAGGATTATTTCTCCTCAACAGTTCGGATTCATTCGAGACCGGCATATCGAGGATTGTATTGCTTTGGCTTCTGACTGTGTGAATGTGTTGCAGAAGAAGTGCTATGGGGGTAACTTGGCCGTGAAGATTGATATCCGAAAGGCTTTTGACACCTTGGATTGGTCTTTCCTTTGCAGAGTGCTTCAGGCTTTTGGGTTTTCTTCTGTTTTTGTGGATTGGATAGATGGTATTCTTCGTTCTTCTAGGCTTTCAGTTCTTTTGAATGGGGTCCCAGAAGGATATTTCTGTTGCTCTAGAGGGGTTCGTCAGGGAGATCCGCTCTCTCCTCTTTTGTTTGGTATTGTAGAGGACTTCCTTAGTAGATTATTGACGAGGTTGGTGGATTCTTCTCAGATTCTGCCAATTTCTTCACCTAGGGGTTTTTTGGCTCCAACTCATTTGCTCTATGCAGATGATGTTTTGATCTTTTGCAGAGGCACTCAAAAGAATTTGAAGCATATCATGGGTGCTTTTGGGGATTATGGTGATATTTCAGGTCAGTTAGTTAACTGGGGTAAGTCTTCAATTTTTTTTGGATCTTCTATCTCCCCCTCTCGGATTGGTAGTTTGCACTCTCTGGTTGGTATGCAGATTGGGCAGCTTCCGTTTTCTTATTTGGGAGTCCCTTTATTTCGGGGTAAGCCTCGAAAAGCTGTGTTATGACCTATTGCGGATAAGATCTTGTCTAAATTCGCTAAATGGAAGGGCAAGTCCCTCTCTCTGGCTGGTCGTGCTACTCTAATCAGGTCGGTCATCACTGGTTCCTTTGTGCACTCTTTCATGATTTACAAGTGGCCTTCTTCTTTACTGTCTCTGATTAACCGCAAGCTCAGATTTTATTCATGAGGGTAAATGGGTGCTGGACGGTTGTTTTCGCGTGCGATTCCCGGATCTATGTTTTCGGATTGATCGAATTGTAATTTCTCCTGTTGTGGATTCTCTTGTTTGGGCTAATTCTCGGGATGGTCGTGTTTCTTGCAAGGCTGCTTATTCCCAGTTTCTCCGTGATATTCCTCAGGTTGTTTGGTGGAGGGATGTTTGGTCCCGTTTTATTCCCCCTTCTCGTTCAGCTTTGACCTGGCGTCTGATGTTGAACAGGCTTCCTACTGAGGATCGCCTTTGTAGGTCTGGTTTCCAGTTGGCTTCTCGTTGCAGTATTTGTGGGGTTAGTAGTGAATCTACAGATCATCTTTTTCTTCATTGTCCCCTGGAGGTTGCTCTTTGGGAGGCAGTTTTCTCGACTTTCCAGCGACGTGTCTCTACCAATTCTTGGCAATCCTTCTTCTTGCAGGCCATGTCAGTTTCCTTTAGTGAGCAGGTTAGGATTTTATGGAAAGCGGCTATCCATGCAGTGATATGGGGGCTGTGGACTGCCCGTAATCAATGGATCTTTGAAGGGAAGTTAGTGGACTTTAGATCCGTCCTTTCTTTGGTTTGGCGTGCGGTTTCAGAGGCTAATTGCCTGGAGATTGGTTGTATGCATAATTGTATGGACGACCTTTTGATTCTTCGACGTTTTGGTCTTCAGGGTCACCCTTCTAAAGCCCCAGTGATCAAGAGTGTGGTTTGGTCGCCTCCGGCCCCTAGTTGGATCAAAGTGAATACAGATGGCGCTGCCTTAGGCTCTCCGGGGGTTGGTGGTTGTGGTGGTATTTTTCGGAACTGTAGAGCCTTTGTGAAGGGTTGTTTTGCTATTCCTCTTGGTCAGGTTTTCGCGTTTGAGGCCGAGCTTCTAGCGGCCTCATTGGCCATTAATTTTACTTGGAAGTATGGGTGGCATCGTATCTGGCTGGAGAGCGATTCTTCTTATGTGGTTCAGCTTCTTTCTTCTCGTTCTGATATGGTTCCTTGGAGGGTTCGTCAGGCATGGCAGCGCTGCATCTTCCAGATCTCGCATATGGATTTTCAGGTTTCCCATATTTTCAGGGAGGGGAATCAGGTTGCAGATACGCTTTCTAAGCATGCTTTGGAGCTTCAGGCTGATTCTTGGTGGTTCTTTGCCCCGCCGTTCTGTTCTTCTTTAGTTGGCAATAACTGCATGGGCCGGGAGTCTTTTCATTTTTCTTAATGTTTTCTTTTTCTTTTTTGGTGTGGCCTGCGTGCCTATTTTTGTTTGGGGTTGTTTTCCCTTTGGGTCTTTGTGCTTTATTGCTTTTTGTCATTTTTTTCTTTTCTTTTATCTTTTATATATATGGATACTGTCTAGGGGTTTTTCAGCATATGATCGTTTGTGATGCTTTTTCCCTTTAGATCAGTCCAATTTTTATTAAAAATAAAAAAAAAAGAATTAATTAATTAATTAATTAATTATTTAATTAAAGAACAAAATCTTTTTCTGATCAGGAAATATGATTCCTAGAATTATACTATTAGTAGTAGTATACTAAAAGTAAAAGACTTATTTGGTAAGAAAATAAATAATAAGGTTTATTTATTTAATCAAATAAAGAAGTCTTTTATTAAGAATTAAACACTTATGAGTTGAATTAGGGTTAGGATTCTAAAGTTGATAGTAATTAGGGTAAAGCACAAACTCTCTTTAGTAGAGAATTCGGCCAACCCTAATTGAAATCAAGAGGAGAATTCGGCCAACCGTATGATATGAACCTCACCAAGAGTAGTGAGACCCGGAACCAATATATGGTAGCGAAGGATCGTTTTCTAATTCAAGTTTATAAAAACAAAGAAAATAAAGGACCGTGACCCATTATCTATATGGAGATAAGAACCAACGGTATCAAGAAGGTTGTAGATGCCACACTCAAGAAAGAGAAAGAAGGTGAGTGATAAGTCAAGGTTTGAACGCCACAAGGTAGAACCTTGATAAGTTCATAGTTCAATGAAGAACCAAGAAAAAAAGTTCTCTCAAATAATATTTTATTCAAAGTCTAATCTCCAAATAATACATCAATGCGTCCTTTAAATACTAGGAAAAGATCTAAACCCTAGACGACAAAAGAAAAGGAAATAAACTACTCAGCAATTAATTGCCTTACAATTAGGAAAGTAAAAGAATAAAAACTAGCAACTAGTTGACTTTGTTTGGGAAGCAAATCAACTATGTTTTGGGAAATAATTAAAAATAGGAAATATGCTAAAATTCGGAATCCTCCAACCCTAGCTTGTATCTCACGCCCAAATCAGCTTTTTATTAGGAAATATGCTGAAATTCGGACTCCTCAGCTCATGTCTTCGCGCAACAAGATAGATGGCCGAATTTGGGCCTATTGTGATCATTTATGGAAGCCGGAGTCTTCATAACATCTGTAGGGCTCGTCTTGGGCTTTCCGAAAACATATTATAATAGACAATCCGACTTCAGATACTCTCTGTAGAGGCCCACAAAGTTCAGCCCGGATTTGGTCTTCATGTGGGCCAAACTTGGACTTCAGAAACTCAGAATCAGCCCCCATTAAATGCTTCTTTGATCTTCTTGGCCCTTTTAATTGGCCCAACTGGAACATGCAATGGACCCTTTGTTGATGCTTCTTAATCCTCATCACCCTAGTAGAAAGAGAAGAAGAATTCGACCACCCTATATAATTCACATTATAGGGTTTGGCCACCTAAAAGCTCTCTCAATTGATTCACTTGATCAACTTCTTCTTCTTCTAATTCTCATAGACAAGTGTTTGATTTTTTTTCGGCCAAGACACAAGAGAGAAGAGATTATTCTATTTCGATAGTACACTCATTGCTTATACATCAATAGGCTTTTGTGTACAACTTCAAATAAGGTTCACACGAGTTTCGATCATTAGATTGAAAACTCAAAAGTGATCGGAATAATCTTTGTAGTCTTTTAGATGTTTTGTGACTAACGATAAGAAAAAGAGATTTTGTTTATCCATTCTCAGGTACGCAATTCAAAGAAAAGGGAGACCACGCTCCTAGGTGATTTACCTTCATGCTAGGTTTGAAGATCTTGCGGATTACCATCGACGTAAGTCAATCGGATCACGCGACAAAAGGTATTCTACTTTTGTTAGTTTATATATATGTTTAATTACTTTAAAAGGGTTAAGGTTCATCAAAGGAAAAATTTTAAACTATACTAAACTCGTTTTTAGTCTCGCTTCCGCTGCGTTGACCGTATTTTTCCCTACACATTGATAGCTCAAATGATAATATTTGTAACCATAAGTCCATCATTTATCTCAGGATTAAGATAGACTATCCAATTGTCCTCATAATGAAAAAACTTTTATCCACTGATGGTTCTAGATAAAGTATTTTATTGTGATTCTATTCAATGCACCTAGTGCACTAGATTCTTTTACTCAAAGACACTTTGATGATTTTAGACTCATTATAACACATTTGATCCCACTCAAATGCTAACAAAATAATCTACAACTTTAACAAGATAAAGGTACTTAACCTTTACCTTAAGTTGTGAACATTATTCAAAACTAACTAAATAATTGTGTCTATCTCATATATATCCAGATGTACGAACAATTCTTCTTTTCTCATAGTCTTTTGACCTTATGATTATTTACTTTTGACAATTATAATAATTAAACTATGATTATTTACTTTTGACAATTATAATAATTAAACTATAAATGCTATAAGACTTGTTAAACCAGAAATCACTTTATTAATAAGAAAAGATTGTTAAAAGCAATATTACACTCTTGCTATTGAGCATAATCCTAACCAGTCGATCCAAACGTCACCGTTCGTCACTGCTGGTGAATGGGTTGTCACCACCTCGACCAGAAGCTTCAACAGGTGCTAGAGAACAAAACCCAGTTGCCCGGTGTCCAGATCCGACACCATTAATGGTGAAACGAGAGGTCCTAATAGCGACCGTCGTCGCCGCATCCGCCGTGGTCGGGATTGACAAATCACGATGGCTTTGTCGCTTTTTGCAAGACAAGATTTACATGTGATAGTGGTGGAAATGGAGTCGCGATGCTAGATTTCTAGTGTGAAGCAAAGTTACAGAAATGAGAAGAATCAGAAAGGAGAAAGACTGAAAGTGAAGGAGAAAGTGAGAGAGATGAGGTCTGAAAAAGACAGTAAGTCTTTGAAAAGAGAGATGAGGTTTGAAATCAGACCCACCTTAGTGTACACATATTTTTAATATTGTCTTAAAAAGTCCTTTAGGGAGGAGTTTAGTGCACTCAAGAATCACATCCCACCACATATTTTTAATTAATTAAAAGTTTTTTGAAAAAATGAGAAAAAATAGTTAAAAAAAAATAAAAAAGAGAATAAAAAGTAGGAAATAGAAAAAATAAAAAAATAAAAAATAAATAAGAAAAAAAGTTTCGCCGCCTAGACACCATCTAGTCTGTCTAGGTGCTAGGCGTTAGACGGTGGGCTACTACCCAACTAGCGCGGACAAGGATTTACTAATTTACTTGAACACTATTAATTAATAAGAAGCATTGATGAGCTGTTTGCCTAGTAATTAGTTTCTTTCATTGAAGGCCATTTGCCTCAAATCTAGATGTTTCTACCGGCACTATTTATGTGCACAATCTAATCTACTAAGTGCCGACTCCTAAGTTATAATGCAAATTTCCATTGTACATATAAATGACTTTTAGGATGCCATATCTTCCATTATAAGATCACCAGTTTATGTTACAAATTTTCAGTTTTAGGATTTTTTTTTTTTTAATTTTTTTTTTCCATAAAACAATCTAGCTATTTCCCTTTGAAATACACTTATGTGTGTTTAAAATTATATAACTTTTCAAATTGAGCTTTTAGGGGTAAACTTTTTTACTAAAGGATTTTATAACTAAAAGCTCCATTTCGGTTAATTTTAGTTTAGTAGATTGTTTGACAAAAATTCTATAAAAAAATTTCGGTAGTGATGAATTACAAAAAGAGAAATAGAATATATTTTACATGTAATAATAAAAAGTATAATGGGGAGATCTCTCCACACTTTTACGAATTAATGGACATGGGCCCAGCAAATATTTGTAACCCGGGCTAAACTATATGTATATATTTTTTCTATCCTTGAGACAAACCGACTTTATTAATGTTAGTTATTTAATTATTAGTTGTTATATGCATGTACTCTTGTATAATCAATTGCTTCGAAGTCTTGTCCTAGTTTTAAAAATTCAAGACCGTATTTATTTCTTTTTTAAAAAAAATTGAAACTTTTTAAGTGATTCTTGAAGAAAGTATATTCTTTTTAATATTAAGATGACAGACATTGATTCAATGATGAATTACTCAAGAACATTGAATACACTTGTAAAATTGATGCGTAACAATTATTTAGACTTGTAAATTGATGCGTAACAATTATTTAGACTTGTAAATATCTTACTTCTGTAATTGTAGAAACAATAAATATTGTAAGTGTTTTTAAAAAGATATTTACATTTCACTAAACTTTGAAGAAAAAATAGTTAAAATGCTATAAGATATCATGTTATATAAATAGAATCAACAGTTGTGAAAATAACATTGAATACCAATGGCTTCTTGCCAATGTGGCTGGACTCTCCCTAGTGAGCCTCCGCTACCACGGTTCAACGCTTTGGTGTGTATATATATATTTATATATTATTTAACACTCCTTGGCCATTAATCCCAAGTGTGGGTGCTCTCTCCCCAATTGTTGAAGTAGTATTCCGGGCTGTGCTAGCAAAGTCTTATCTCGTCAGGTCCCGGCAGTTGTTGTAAATTCAAAAAAAAACATTGAATGAAAAAGAAAAAAAAAAAACAATTAACTAGATAATGTTGATGAAATTTAGTAATATTGACTGAAATTAAAGGTAAATTACTGAATTCTAATAAAAGGCTAAAAGACATAACAGTTAGTTTTTTTTTTTCTTTTTTTTGGAAAGTTGCCCGGCCTATTGTTCGAGGCAGCCCTCTCTTGAGTCTGCCAATGGATAAAGGTAAGACTTGAACTCTTATCAATTATGTGAAATGGTAAATACATAATCATTTTGATAAGAGTAGATTTATAGTTCTCTTTATTCTAACGACATTAATTGGTGCTAATAACAGAATCCCAATGTTTAAAGATCATTTTCTTAAAACTTTACTTATTATTCATGCTGATAATATTTAGGGTAAGTTTGGTGTTGCTTGTAGCTTTTAAAATGCCGCATTGTGTTAGGATTTGACTTGTATTCCCAAGTAAATCAAATGTATTCAACTAATGTGAAGGTGGTCCAAACGGATTTCGATTGATGCGATTCATGTGGCGTTGGAAAGAAGATTCCAAGGCAAAGCCAATGGTGAAACCGATGTCAGAAACAGAGTTCGGACACTCCATCACGTGCTGCTGATGGCTAACTGTACAGTGGAAGCACGTTGCTGATGCGCCGGAGTGTTGGGGCAAATATATGGGACATTCAGGACACGTTTTGATGTGTTCGACTTTTGAAAGACGTGGGAAAACGTGTGTGAGTTAGTTTTTTTGTTTGGAAAGGTTTTGTTTCGAGATTCCTTGGGATTTCTTGTTTAGAAAAGACTTGTTAGGGATTTCCAACTACTTATGGGTTTCCTATTCCTTAGGGACCAATAATATTGATCCTATAAATAGGATGACTTATTCTTCGGTTGATAACACTTGGAGAAACCAGAGAGACTTCTGAGAACATCAGAGAGTTGGTGAATCCAAGGAGTGAGACCCCGAGAAGATCCGAGGGAGACCTTAAGGGATATATGGGGGGAAACCTAGGAGGAGAGCGATCGATGGAACATTTGAGGGGAGCACTCAGGAGGGACCTGGAGAGAACTGAGGGCTAGGATGTAAGTTCGGTTGTGAGCTTGGACTCAGTAAGGCTCAGTTATAATTGGGGTTTAGAGTTAAAGAAAGAATATTGGAATTGTGTGGTTGTAACAATTTTCTGCATAAGGATATTTTTCTCTTTTCATCCTGACGGCCGTAGTTTTTCTATGTTTTGGATTTTTCCTGTAAAATCTTTTGTTGTGTTATCGGATTCTGTTATCTTATTTTTCTGCTAGTTGATGTTATTTTTGTTATGGTATGTATTAGGCATATGCTTCCGCGTCACTTTTTCCAGCACCTTGATGTTGACTTGTTCTATAATTCGGCTGTGAGTCTAAATTTTAGCTTCACTTTTGGCATGTCCGTTTAGCTATGCTACAAGCAAGAAAGTAGAAGCAACTATAATAGACCTTAAATGCAAGAATAATCACTTCAATTAATGTTACAATATCTAATTACTATTGTTTGGCCCCCGTCCACTAAAAGTTTAAGTTTTGGATATAACCATATTTTAAGAGCATCTCCAATGTAAGAGTGGCTTGTGAAAAAAAAAAAAAAAAAGATTTCATGTAGGATTAATAGACATTCTGTTAATAAATCTTTCTCCAATGCAGCTGTGCATATTCAACATGAAGCTGACGTGGCAAAAAAATATATTAGATATTGTCAATATGACCGTTTACTTTCAGACGGTCTGTTGCACAGCTATTTTTTCGGTTGACTCGGTAAGTATTTAAAGCTGACATTAATTTTTCATCTATTTTTTGTAAGGAAATCAAATAGGAAAAAAATTGGACACGTCATTAAAAAAAATGGTCTTTTAGACGGAAGGATTGGATACCAAAATTTAAGTTGATAATCAAGTCTCCTAACATTTTTGCCATATCAACGATTATTGGTATACAAGCCACTTTTGTATTAGAGATCTCTAATATATATGATATTAAAACAGTTTCTTCAAAGAATTTTTGGATTGGAATCACCCCATATAACAACATTTAAATTTCCCATCCTTACCTAATTTTGGGGATGAGTAGCAGTCTACGAACATCCATAAAAACAATAGAAGTTTTGAATGCTAGTCTCCAAAAATTAGCTTATATAACCAATTATCCATAAAGTCAGTAGTTGTATCCATTACAAAAATTTATATCGATCTTCCTTGTACTTGTAGCAACAGCAAAAATGTCAGCAAGTATCCTGATGTTACCATGGTTGGCTTATGGGCATGCATCTCCATTCTTTGAGCTAGCTAAGAGCCTCTCTGCCAAAAACTTTGACATATATTTTTGCTCCACTTCCGTTATTCTAAACACAATCAAAGAAACTCTTGAAGACAAATTTTCTTCTTCGATTCAGCTGATTGAGATCAAACTTCCTTGTGCTCTGCTCCCTCCGCTTTGTCATTCTTCCAAAGACCTTCCTCCCCACCTATTTCCGCTTCTCATGACCGCCTCTGAATCCACTAAACCTGCTTTTTGCAAGATTCTAGACACTCTTAAGCCAACCATTGTCATCTACGATTTGTTTCAGCCATGGGCGGCAGAGGCAGCTCGTGAGCGTAACATTCCGGCTGTTTTCTTCTCTATCTTCAACGCAGCAACTTGTTCTTACTTTGAATATTGCCGCAGAGGTTGTGTCGGTATATGTCCTATTCCGGAAAAATATTTGCAAGAGAAAGGAAGCGATCGAGTTTTCTATTTTATGGAGAATATTGTCAACGGTATGTCAATTAAAGAAAGACTAATGAATATTGTTGATCTTTCATGCAACATTATCTTGTGCAGATCATCGGAAGAGGTGGAATCCACGTATTTAGATTATCTGAATACTGATACAACGTACAAGGAATTGGTTCCGGTGGGGCTTCTTTTACCGAAACCCGTTTACAAAGAAGACGATATTGGCAAAGTTGTGATGGAGTGGTTGGGCAAGAAAGAACCGTCTTCAGTTGTGTATGTGAGCTTTGGAAGTAACTACTTTCTTTCCAAGGAAGAGATAGATGAAATAGCTCGCGGACTTGAGCTTAGCGAGGTTGATTTCATATGGGTTGTAAGGTTCCATGCTGAAAATAAAACTAGTCTTGATGAGGCCTTGCCACAAGGTTTTGTAGAGAGGACTAAAGGGAAGGGCATTATGGTAGAAGAATGGGCACCACAAGCCAAGATTTTAGGGCATCCAAGCATTGGTGGGTTTGTGAGTCATGTTGGATGGAGTTCACTCTTAGAGGGGATGGGGTCTGGTGTACCGATCATCTCCCTTCCGATGGAAGCCGATCAGCTATGCAATTCCCTGTTAGTTCTCGAGATGGGTGTGGGCATGGAGGTGCCCAAGGAGGATAAAATGTTTAAGGGAGAGGACTTGGCTAGGGTTATTAGACATGTTATGGTGCAAGAAGAGGGCAAGCTAATAAGGAACAAAGCTAAAGAAATGTCTGAAAAGATAAGGGACAAAAAAGATGATCATGAAATCAATTTTGTGGCTCATAAATTGATGAGTCTTGTTCCTCCTTCACGTTGTGACGAATGGTGAGGAGATCAAAACAACCTAATTAATTATCAAGTCTCATAGATTGATCATGACGTTTTAATCCATGCTTAAGAATAATATTAATATTGTCATTTGTATTTTTAGTTTACAAATTCAACGCAGAATAATTGCTTTTAGTTGTATTGTACGGAAAGCACAATCGTTGCTGATTAAGGTAAGCCAACATTTAATAAATTGTACTAATTTGAAAGTATTCAATGCTTCGAACTGCACTATATATGCTTTTCATAAAGGGTGGCACTTTTACAACCCAGAATAGTTTTCCGCAAACCCAATTACTCTCTATACCCACTGTAAAAGATTTGAAACGTAATAATTTACTTTTTAAAATCTATAAAATGTAAAGATTAGCTATAATATTAATAACTACAGTATTTTAATTAAATTGTTTCTCTTTAAACCTACACAAAATTAAATCTGGGAGAAGAACCCTAAATCTATCAAATTGTTTACATATTTGTTATATGAACCTGCTGTCTCCTTATTCAGAAAAGCTTTTTCCTCCAGCAATGCTTTTTTCTATCTCCTTCGTTTTCTTTGGCCACTAAATGCCATCTTTGGTGAAGATTGAAGATTTTCCCAAAATAGTAAAACTGGGTACATTGTTCGTGTTCATATATTGGTTCACACAAATTTATTATCATATTCTTTAAATCAAACATGCCAAAATTGAAGGAAATTGAAGGATAAAGAACTCCGGAGATTGTTGGTCATCTCTAACAGATTTTGAAGTGAAATGCAAAATTTCTTTCAATAAAAAAGGAGGTAAAATTAGGAGATGCTTGTTTATTAGGTAAAATTAGATGCTCGTTTTTGGTATCACTCTGTTTTCTTCTCCTATTACATAAACTGGTCCCTCTAGTTCTAATATTGTTCCGTTTGGTCTTTCTGTTACAACTTCCGTTAAAATCAGGCAAAATTACCCTGCTTCCCCTTTTGTTAGATTTCCATCTTATTTTTTTAAAATATATAATCACACAAAAAATATGAAGGAAAAAAAAAAAAAAGGAGATCCAATCTAGATCTCCACTTTTTTTCCAAAGAACAAAACAAAGTGATTCACGAAATCAAACCCAAAAAAAACCAACAGCCACCAAAAACAAAGAGAAAAAACAACAACCACTACATCTGCTTCTCGTCACCACCACCACAGCCACCACCACATCTCAATCAAACCAAGAAAAAACAACAAAATCAAACCCCAAATACCACCAACCAAAGAGAAGCCGCAAATCACAACACCACCACATCTGCTTCTCGTCACCACCACCACCACTACCACCACCGCATCTCAATCAAACCTTGAAAAAACAACAAAATCGAACCCAACTGCCTAATCAATCGGACGCAATCTCAACCGCGGTCACAAATCAATCTCAGTCGTCATTGATCTCCTCTGCCGTTGATCTTGCACAACTAGCCCTAAATTAATCTCAGCCGCTATCGCGAATCACACAATCCTTGAATCGATCTCCTCCGCCGTCGTGATTCACACCAGACGCAACCCAACGCCATCAATGGCCATCAACAACCACACCACTAAATCCCAATGCCTCTCTGCACCAAAATTCCCATCAACGTGACAATGTTTTGCAACCTCAACACCCAAACACAACATCTGGGTTTGTAACAAAAAATCCCAACCGAAAATGAGTGAATGTTTGACAGAGATTAGATTGAGTGAGAGTGAGAAAGAGATCGATGTTTGAGAGAGAGAGAGAGAGAGAGAGATGGATGGTGGGAGAGAGAATAAGATTTTTATTTGTAATATTTATTTATTATTTAATTTAATAATATTTATTATTCAATTTAATATTACTTATTAATTTTAACACTGTATTTACCATTATACCCTTAATGATCTAACGGAACTCTAACGGAATTGGATGGCAGTGACAAAAAAAAAAAGGATTATTAGTAAAGGTTTGGATCTGTCAAGACAATACTGGAACTAGAGGTACCAATTTGTGGAATAGGTTAAACTAGAGGGACTAAAATGGATTTCACCTTTTTATGAATGACAACTTTAAAATATTTGTATATATATTTGAGAAGTTAAGAATTTGAACTATTTGGCAAAAAAAAAAAAAAAAAAAAAAAGTATTTTGCCACAAATTTACAAATGGTTCTTCATTCAAACTTGATTTTAGGTGAGGTTGTGAGGATTTTAAGTCAATGATTGAGGATTGTGATTTGGTTGGCATTCTTTCTCAGGGCGCCCGATTCACTTGGGTTTGAGGTCGCAGTAACCACACTAGAGTTGAGAGACGATTAGATAGAGTTTTGGTTTCAGCTGGTTGCATTTCCTGTTGGTGGGAAATTTCATGTGTGGCTCTTCCTCGTATATGTTCAGATCACTGTCCGTTGTTGGTTCGGTTGTCAGATTTTGAGGTTTCTAGTCAAAGGCCGTTTCGGTTTCAGAGCATGTGGTTAAAGCATCCTGATTTTATAGCTATTGTTCGCAGGATTTGGAGCTCTACTGTTATGGGTAGGCCTTCTCAAGTTGTTATCTACAAGCTGAGAAGATTGAAGAAGGCTCTCAAGTCTTGGAATTGGGAGGTTTTTGGGGATCTTAACTCTACCATTGCTGGGAAGTGTGCAGAGCTTCATTCTATTCAGGAGGATTAGTCTAATTAGGGTTTTTCAGATGATCTTTTTATGGCCGAGGCGAGTGTTCATTCTGAGCTAGATGTGTTGTTACGCAGATAGGAGTGCTTCCTTCGAGATCGGTCTAGAGTTAGGTGGCTTCGTGATGGGGATCGTAACACATCTTTCTTTCATGCCACTATCAAACGTAGGCAATATCGTAATGCTATATCAACCCTTTCGATTAATGGGGTTCTCTCGGAGGATCGGCCTACCATCAGGGATCATATCATTAGTTATTATTCTGACCTCTTTTCCTCTGATGTTTCTCGAGTTGGGAGAGATTTATCTATTGTAGATCATGTGGTTCCTTCCATGGTAACTGCCGTACAGAACGTTTTCTTGACTAGCATTCCATCTGCTGATGATATTCAAGATGCAGTCTTTGCTATGGATGCTACTTTTGCCCCTAGGCCAGATGGGTTTTCTGGTAGATTTTATCAAATATGTTGGGATGTTGTAGGTAGTGACGTGGTCTGTGCTGTTCAGGATTTTTTCATCACTGGAGTTATTTTCCCGAGTCTCAATTCCAGCTTCATTGTTCTTCTTCCGAAGTTGAGGGAATCGATTTCGGTTGATCAGTTTCGACCGATTGTTCTTAGTAACTTTCTATTTAAAATTTCTTCAAAAACTTTGGCTGATCTTTTAGCTCGGGTTGCCGCCAGGATTATTTCTCCTTAACAGTTCAGATTCATTCGAGATCGGCATATCGAGGATTGTATTGCTTTGGCTTCTGACTGTGTGAATGTGTTGCAGAAGAAGTGCTATGGGGGTAACTTGGCCATGAAGATTGATAACCGAAAGGCTTTTGACACCCTGGATTGGTCTTTCCTTTGCAGAGTACTTCAGGCTTTTGGGTTTTCTTCTGTTTTTATGGATTGGATAGATGGTATTCTTCGTTCTTCTAGGCTTTCAGTTCTTTTGAATAGGGTCTTAGAGGGATATTTCTGTTGCTCTAGAGGGGTTCGTCAGGGAGATCCGCTCTCTCCGCTTTTGTTTGGTATTTCAGAGGACTTCCTTAGTAGATTATTGACGAGGTTGGTGGATTCTTCTCAGATTCTACCGATTTCTTCCCCTAGGGGATTTTTTGGCTCCAACTAATTTGCTCTATGTAGATGATGTTCTGATCTTTTACAGAGGCACTCAAAAGAATTTGAAGCATATCATGGGTGCTTTTGGGGATTGTGGTGATATTTCCGGTCAGTTAGTTAACCGAGGTAAGTCTTCAATTTATTTCAAATCTTCTATCTCCCCCTCTCGGATTGGTAGTTTGCACTCTCTGGTTGGTATGGAGAATGGGCAGCTTCCGTTTTCTTATTTAGGAGTCCCTTTATTTCGGAGTAAGCCTCGAAAAGCGGTGTTACGACCGATTGCGGATAAGATCTTGTCTAAATTCGCTAAATGGAAGGGCAAGTCCCTCTCTCTAGCTAGTCGTGCTACTCTGATCAGGTCGATCATGACTGGTTCCTTTGTGCACTCTTTCATGATTTACAAGTGGCCTTCTTCTTTACTGTCTCTGATTAACTGCAAGTTGATAAACTTTTTGTGGACTGGTTCCTGTGAGGAGACTAAGTTGGTTCGGGTTGCTTGGTATCGTTGTTGTAGGCCTTACTCTCAAGGTGGTCTTAGTCTGAAAGATCTTGGGTTGCTGAATGACTCTTTGTTGCGGAAATTCACTTGGAAGTTTATGACTTTTGATTGTTTTGCTTTCACTTTTCTTCGGGAGAGATATCTTAGGCATTTGCAGAAGCCTTGTAGAGGGTATGTCACCTGCTCGATTTGGTCTTCTCTTCGGATGAATTATAGTTCCCTTCTTAAGGAAGGTATCTGGCTGATTGGAGAGAACTCTTAGAGGGACTTTTGGCGGGATAATTGGTTGGGGGTTCCCAGTTTGGAGCTTTTAGGGATTCCAGATTATTTAGCTAATCCGCTACGGGCGAAGGTCTCAGATTTTATTCATGAGGGTAGATGGGTGCTGGACGGTTGTTTCCGCGCGCGCTTCCCTGATCTGTGTTTTCGGATTGATCGGATTGCAATTTCTTGTTTTGGTCTTCAAGGTCGCCCTTCTAAAGCCCCGGTGATCAAGAGTGTGGTTTGGTCGCCTCCGGCCCCTGGTTGGATCAAAGTGAATACAGATGGCGCTGCCTTAGGCTCTCCGGGGGTTGGTGGTTGTGGTGGTATCTTTCGGAACTGTAGAGCCTTTGTGAAGGGTTGTTTTGCTATTCCTCTTGCTATTCCTTCTAATGAAAAAGTTATTGATACCTCTAACAATTTCTCAGCTCTTGTTGATGATGATGGTAATTTGTGTGGTGAAGATGACTCTCCTACCACAGCCTCTCCGGATCACTCCCTTTGGCTTACAAAGATCAAGAATATTGATGGGGTCCCTATTATTGGGCTCTCCAGCCCCTCTGAAACTTCTTGTAAGAAGAAGAAGAAGAAACAGTTGTCAAAGGCTTCTAAGAAAGGAATGGATAGTAGCTCTCAAGCTAAGGTGGAGTCTTCTCTATCTCTCAATGATAAATTTTGCTTGTTGGAATATTAGGGGTCTGAATGCCTCCCCTAAACAATTAGAAGTTAAAAGGATGTTGTTTGAACACAAGCTAAGTATAGTTTGTTTAGTTGAAACAAGATTGAGATGGATCAATAAACCTCTTGTTGTCAATTCTGTTTTTAAAGAGTGGGATATGTTAGACAATTACAATAGTCATGGTCTTGGTAGAATTTGGGTTGGATGGGATCCTAGGATTATCAATATCAGCAAAATTAGTGAAACAGATCAGATCATTCATTGTCAAGCTTGTATTTTGGAAAGTAATGATCGGTTTAAAATTTCCTTTGTTTATGGTTCTAATGATGATAGAGCTAGAAGAGCTCTTTGGGATAGTATGAGTTTTACCCAGCATGGTGGTGTTCCTTGGATTGTTGTTGGGGACTTCAATGTCTCTAGGAAGGTGCAAGAATCGGTTGGGGGTTCTTCTAGAATTTCGGTAGATATGGAGGAGTTTGATAATTGTCTTCAGGCTGCGGAGCTAGATGGCCTTCGTTTCTCGGGTTTTCTCCATATTTGATGTAATAAAAGAAGCAATGGCTGCATTTCTAAGATGTTGGATAGAGTTCTAGTTAATAAGGAATGGATGGCCAAGTTTGAGCACTCTGAAGCCTTTTTTCTTCCTCCTAGCATCTCGGATCACAGCCCCTCTTTGGTTAAGCTCGGGTGGCAAGGTAATAAGAAGAATTGTCCTTTTAAATTTTTCAATTTTCTAATGGAAAGGGAAGACTTTCTTCCTTTGGTTGAGAGTTGTTGGCAGGAGAATTTTCATGGAAATATGCAATTTTAGCTTTGCTCTAAGCTCCGAAAATTAAAGAAGGCTTTAAAATCCCTTAACAAGAATACGGTGGGGGATGTGACTATCAAATCGATTGAGGCCAAGGCTGCTCTTGTTGATTGTCAACGTCTTCTTCATCGGTAGCCTCTTGATGCAAGCCTTAGAATGCAAGAGAAGGAGCTAATGAGTTCTTATACAATGGCTCTTCAGGCAGAGGAGGATTTTTTGAGACAAAAATCTAGAGTTCAATGGCTCAATGGCTCCTCCTATTTTTTCAAAGCCATCAATGGGAGACGCAATAGAAGTAAGATCCTCTCTATTACTGGTGAAGATGGTTCCTTGATTGAAGGACATGCCCAGGTCAAATCCGAAGCTGTTCGTCACTTCCAAAATATCATTGGAAGCTTTATGCCTTCTAGACATGGTTCTTGTTCTTTGGGAAATGTTATTGATAAACACATCTCCAATGATCAAGCTGATTTCATGAGTAGAGAAGTTACAAATGATGAGATTCGTGAGGTTTGCTTCTCTCTTCACCCTAATAAGGCACCTGGTCCTGATGGCTATAATGCTCATTTCTTTAAGAAGACGTGGCACATAGTTAGTGATGATGTGATTAACGCAATTCAAGAGTTCTTTCGCTCAGGTCTTCTTCTTAAAAAGCTCAATGCTACGATCCTTGCATTGGTCCCTAAGGTCCCTAATCCCTCTAAGATGACAGACTTTAGACCAATCTCTTGCTGCAACACTCTCTACAAGATCATTGCTAAGATCATAGCCAACAGAATCAAACCTTGTCTTCTGGACATTATTAGCCCCTCACAATCAGCTTTTGTGGTAGGTAGGAGAATTGGGGACAACATCCTTCTTGTTCAAGAGATTTTGAGGAATTATCACAAGGATGCTAATACGCCAAAGGTGGCTCTTAAGGTGGATTTGATGAAAGCGTTTGATATGGTGGATTGGGGCTTCCTTCTTGACACTCTAGCTGCGTTTCACTTTCCTTTGAAAGTCATTCATTGGATTAAAGCTTGCCTTACTACTCCCAAGTTCTCTATCTCTATTAATGGTGAGCTTGCTGGTTTCTTCTCTGGAAAGAGGGGCCTTCGGCAAGGGGACCCTATGTCTCCATATCTTTTTGTTATTGCTATGGAGGTACTCTCTAAGCTTCTGGCCAAACATACTACGGACACTCCTAACTTCATATATCATTGGAGGTGTGACAAAATAAAGCTTTCCCACCTCTCCT
The DNA here is from genome assembly GCA_030490815.1 of Acer saccharum. Classification (NCBI taxonomy): domain Eukaryota; kingdom Viridiplantae; phylum Streptophyta; class Magnoliopsida; order Sapindales; family Sapindaceae; genus Acer; species Acer saccharum. The sequence goes on along the minus strand of CM059875.1, from coordinate 13,838,917 downwards.
TTGTAGATGACCTGATTTTGCTTTGCCATGGTTCCTATCATTCAGCTTTTGTTCTCAAATCAGCCCTTGATGAGTTCTTTTTGCTTTTAGGACTTTGTGCTAATCATTCCAAGAGCAACATTTTCATTTCAGGAGTGCCCTATGCTATTAGTCAACAGCTCATCAACCTTTTTAGTTACCTGGTTGGCTCTCTTCCTATTCGTTATTTGGGAATTCCTATCATCTCTTCAAAGTTGAATTTTCATGATTGCTCTCCCCTTGTGGAAAAGGTTTCGAGTAGGCTTTCTTCTTGGCTGAATCGGTGCCTTTCTTTTGCTGGTCGTCTTCAACTTGTTATTTCGGTCTTAACAAGTATTCAAGTCTTTTGGGCTAGTCACCTTTGTCTTCCAAAGAAAATCTTGAAGAGCATTGAGCAGAAATTCCGAAGTTTTTTATGGAATGGGGTTGAGGTTAACAGCAAAGGCTCTAAAATTTCTTGGTCCGATATTTGTATTCCAAAGAAAGAAGGTGGCCTTGGAATCAAGGACCTCTCTTTGTGGAATAAGGCGCTTATGATTAGACACATATGGATTCTGGTTTATGGCACTAATAATCTTTGGACATCTTGGATCAAAGCTTATCACCTCAAAGGTACTAATTTGTGGGAGGTGAAAGCTCCTCATACCTGTTCATGGAATTGGAGAAAGCTTCTTCATCTTAGGCCGTTTGTTTGTCCTTTAATTCAGCACATCATTGGTAGTGGCTTGAAAACTTCCCTATGGTTTGATAATTGGCACCCGGATGGCCCTATTCGTTCGAAATGGAGCTCCCGTGTAATTTATGATTCTGGCCTCTCTATCAATGCTAAGGTTAATGCCATTGTTGTAGGTGATAATTGGAAATGGCATGTTGCTATGTCCATTGATATTGCTAAAATAAGGATTCGTATGCCTTCTTACAACCCAAACTCTAATTTGGATGATAGCATTTGGTGGCTTCCTTCTTCAAATGGCATTTATTCAGCTGCTTCTACTATGGAGTCTCTTAGAACCCCTCATCCTCTTGTTTCTTGGTATGAAATTGTGTGTTCCCTCAGAATATTCCGAGAATGGGCTTTGTCCTTTGGTTGGCTATTAAAGGTAGGATTTCTACCCTGGATCGTGTTCAACGCTATGACGCTCAAGTTGTTGTACGTGTGTCCTTTGCAATTCTCAAGCCGAGACTCATGCTCACCTTTTCTTTAAGTGTTCGTACAGCAAAGCTATATGGACACAACTTTTGAATAAATGTGGTTGTCCTTGGATTGGTCTTAGCTGGTATGATTTTATTGAATGGGTGTCCATTCATTGGAAGGGGAACTCTCCCCCCACGGTGACTAAAAAGCTTTGTCTTGCGGTGGCTGTCTATTTCATTTGGAGAGAACGAAATTGTCGCATTTTTAAAAGCTCTCGAAAGCTTAATGCTAAGGTTGTCCGATCCATTATTGACACTATCCGTTGCAAGCTCTCCTCTATCAACTTGAAGGATTGGCCACTTCTAGCATTGAATTGGAACATTAACTCTAGATAATCCATTGAGTTGTAGGCCTACTTGTTTGCTTTTGGCTTTTGTGTTTGGTTGTGCTTTGTTGTAGCCTTTGTTTAGCTCTTGTTTGAACTTTGTTGTGCTTGTTTTTTGGGCCTTTCGGCTCTTGTCTCTTTGCTTCCTGGGGTATGCCCCTTGAATTTGTACATTCTTTCCTTCTTTTCTATGATACTATTTATTTACCCAAAAAAAAAAAAAAATCCTAGATGTCATAGCTATCAAAATACAGCTTTCAATAAATCAACACAATAATCTCAATCTTGTAGATAGAATATGTTCTGAAAGCATATAAGTAATAAATGAGATTTCTTGTTAAGTAAGACACTAAAATGGATGAAATTAGTGAACAACTTACCAAGTTATGTGTGTTGAAGAAAACTCAGGCATAGATGCATCCTAGATGATCTTAGATGATTCTAGATGATGTTTGATGCACATAGAAATGGGTTTGAGTAACCAAAGGTGAGTTCTTGGATGATTTTCTCTCTTGGAAAATGTTCTAAGTTAAAAATATGATTTTGAACTCTCTAAAAACGACCTATGGTCAAAGTAGCATATATATATGAGGTCAAGATGATGCTATGGCGTTTTGATAAAATATCAAAAATTTTGCCTTGACCTTGTACACCTGTTATACTTACGGAGGTTGTACAACAGTTCGCTTAGGAGATGAAGAACATGTTCTTTATGAACCGCTGTTCACGGGGGTGAGAATTGGGTGAACCAAAGGGAATTGCTCTCGGGTTTGGGGAGTCGTTGTTCACCTGCTATACATACAGCGACTGAACAGCGATACGCCGGCGATCTTAAAATCAACCAGGTTCCCTGCTGTACGTAGAGTGAGTGTACAGCAGGTAAGAGCAAAATGGTACAATTCCATTGATAGGTGCTGTACGAACAACGACCCAATCAGTGGGTGTACAACGCTTATAAAGAAACATGCATCCAAATGCCTATCATGTCATGGCATTTATCAAATTAGATGTAATCAATTAAAACATGCATGAAGAGAGTTCAAGAACATGAATGCACATGTGTAAAACACACAACATACAAGAAGTATAGATATGCATGAGTTGTGTGTGTGTGCAACTAAGTCTCTTCAATGCAAATAAGCACAAGTGTTTTACTTTTGAAGTGATTATCATCTTGAGAACTTGAGAAGGCCTTTGTTGAGCTTGATCATCAAAAATTAAATGCCTAAGCTACCCTTACATATCAAACCCCAATTGTGGTTTGTCACCGAAATAAGCCAATCAAACTTGAGGAACTTACAGGAACATTATTATCGAGAAAAGCACTCTTTTTAGGGGTGGAGGGCTAAGTTAAGATTTCTATTTTTTTATTTTGCTTTTTTTTTTTTTGGCTCCTTAGTTTTTTGGTGGGTAGTCTGGCAGCGCACTATGAGTACAAAAGAAGTCAAAAATCTGTGTGCTTCCTTATCTCTGATAGAGGAGGATGGGCCGATGGAAGTGGTACGTGAGGATCTTTGAAAATTTGGTCATATGAAAGTGGAGTTCAGTATGGTGGGTAAGGTGATTTGACACGGGAGTGTCTATTTACATGACTCATGATCAAGTTGCAAAATGTTCCAAATTATTACTTTAATTTGTTGAGCAGCAGATCATGTCAGAAGGGCAGTTTTGTGACTTCATAACTTTTGATTCTAGATGAATTAGCTGATGTACTTAATGTCTTTGGAAATATCAGCCTCTTAACTTCAATTTCGTATTTTGAAGCAAATCATTTGAAGGTCCCAAGAGAGAGTTATGACTGAATTCGTTTTGTTGCTCAGATTCGACTGATCTCGGGATTTGAAGAGTCCAGCTTTAATATCTTTAATTTCTTTGTTTTAAAATGCTTTGAAATGTGTTGTTATCTATTATTTTCATTCCTTTCCTATGCATGGAGGGTTGTTCCATGATTAGGCTATATAATGAGCCTTTATCCTTGTAAAAAGTAAGTTAATGGATATTACATTTCAGAATATTATCTCTCTGAGATTTTATCTTTCAACTCTGTATCTCTTGGGTGGATTCCTTCAGAGTGTTGAGTTTATCATTTGTTCTGTATCCTTGGTTAGTTAAGAGGGTGGTGTTTCTGTATCCCTTTAGATTAATCTTGGTGGTGAGCCGTTTCTACTAGTTTACTAAGGGTGGTGATATCTGTATCCCTTGGAAAATTAGTTAATCTATTTTTATTTGTTCTTGTGTGTTTTATTTGTGCGAGGGCTGTCCAGTATCAGTTTGTTCTTGTGTGTTTTATTTGTGCGAGGGCTGTCCGGTATCATGATTGCTAATAAACAGATAAATAGGTAGGCTTTCCAGACATTTATCCCAAGAATTTGGTGGCTTACATAGGAGATGGAGATCGAGGTTATTAGAGATAATATTTTTGCTTTCCATTTCAGGAATCTGTTAGACAAAAGGAGAGCGCTAACAGGGGATCCTTAGAGTTTCAAAAAAATCGCTCGTGGTGTTGGAAGAGCCTTCGAGAGAGGGAGATGTTGATTGTATGGCCTTGGATAAATCAGAATTTTAGGTGCAGATACACCGAATTCCTCTGTTCTATATGACTAGGAACATCAGAAAATTTATAGGCAGCCTTATTGGCGATGTGGTTGATATTGACATATGTGTGTCGAGTGATTGTTTGGGTAAGTATCTCATGGTTAGGGTTATGATATCGGTAAGTAAGCCTCTGAAACGATGCCTTCGAGTGGACCTCATAGGCTTTAGGAAAGAGATGATTCTGGTGCTATGTTACGAGAAGCTTCCAGATCATTGTTTCAAGTGTGGAATGCTATACAATCTGGTTCGTGAATACTCGAGACCGAGTAGGGAAGATCAACCTCTAATAGAACAAGAATTTAAATACGGTTCTTGGCTAAGAGCTTCTAGTCCGGTTCGTTTCTCGTCGCCATGAAATGGAGGTGGTGATTGTAAGTCGCGCAGCAGAAAAATAGAGTTTTTTATTTGAAATTAATCAAGATAATTAAGAACGATAGGTTTCAAAATTTTTCTATCGTTTTCTTGGGAGCTTTTCTATATACATGAATATGATGAAGAGATTTGTTTTCATACCTTTGAAGAACACTCCTTAATTTTCTTTTCGTTCCTTTACTACTAAGCCTTCCTAGCTATCTCTCGCGATCTAGTAACTGTGTGTGTGGGCACGTCACGAATTCCGGGAGCAGTTGAAAGGAGGCTTGAGAGAACCGGAAGACAACACCTTGTTTCTCCTTTGAATTCAGCCAACCCTGCAAGCAAGAGAAAAAAAAAACTTTTTCTTTTTTCTTTCTTATGTGGCCGCACCCTCATTTCTCTCTAGGGTTTCGATTATCTTCTTTTTCCTGACAAGTATATCTTATATACTAGGAACCCAGGGTTTAATAATCCATGTTAAAATAGGATTCCAAATCCTTTTTAATTATTACTTTACTAGGGTTTGAACCTTTGACCTATTTAGAGTAAATAAAAATAATCACTTATTATTTTATTGCTCTTGTAAAGGTTAGAAACTGAAACCTCCATATGACAATTAATAATTCTTAATTATTAATATGTCAATTAAATAATCATATTATTTAATAATATTTAATTCAACAATTAAATAATATATTAATTAAATAATCACATCATTTAATTAGTTCCCAAAATATATTTAAGTTACTTTCGTAATAAAATTAATTGGACCATCCAATTTTCCATGAGTCTTGTTACTATCAATCATATAAGGCTAGCAAGGGGACCTAATGGACCCACAGTTTTGAGCTCCTATAATATTTAGAAAAAATTAATTAAACTCTTTAATTAATATTTCACAATTATTAACCTTGGAGTTATTCCACTAAAAACCGAAGGTTGTACTCTCGTAACTGTAGATATTTTACACAACCAATTTATCAGTGTCCATTGATATAGGTATTACACATGGCATGAATTAGTCCGTTATACCTCTCTAATTATATATTCTTTAAGTACCATTGATTCTCTTGAATGATTATATCCTTCATTCCTTTACGGAAGAAGTAGAGCGCTCTTAATTGTTCAAGCCCTGAATCAACCCTTAAGGAAACTACTTATCTACTTCTCGCAAGAAGGAGTGGATACCACTATTGTGTGCATACCTTCCCAGCCACAAGCCAAACTGTGATTCCAAGATACAGAGATATTGACCGAGGATGCTATTCTAATCTCACTCATGGTAAATTAAAAACCACAATCTAACCTGAAGGGGTCAGTAAGACACTCAGGATTTAGATCACCCATATATAGCCATCATTAGTCGATATATATGAATCTTTTCAACTAATGGATCTTAGTGACAGATTCATATAGATCGTGGCCCAGTACTATATGATCATATCATATAAGATGCCTCCATTCTCATAACACCATATGAGTAGTCTAGGATAAGACCACCGTACAATATGGAATGGACCGCAGCTGTAGATTAATCACAAATAAAGTACCCAACTTTTTTTAATAAAAATTGGACTGATCTAAAGGGAAAAAGCATCACAAACGATCATATGCTGAAAAACCCCTAGACAGTATCCATATATATAAAAGATAAAAGAAAAGAAAAAAGTGACAAAAAGCAATAAAGCACAAAGACCCAAAGGGAAAACAACCCCAAACAAAAAGAGGCACGCAGGCCACACCAAAAAAGAAAAAGAAAACATCAAGAAAAACGAAAAGACTCCCGGCCCATGCAGTCATTGCCAACTAAAGAAGAACAGAACGGCGGGGCAAAGAACCACCAAGAATCAGCCTGAAGCTCTAAAGCATGCTTAGAAAGCGTATCTGCAACCTGATTCCCCTCCCTGAAAATATGGGAAACCTGAAAATCCATATGCGAGATCTGGAAGATGCAGCGCTGCCACGCCTGACGAACCCTCCAAGGAACCATTTCAGAACGAGAAGAAAGAAGCTGAACCACATAAGAAGAATCGCTCTCCAGCCAGATACGATGCCACCCATACTTCCAAGCAAAATTAATGGCCAATGAGGCCGCTAGAAGCTCGGCCTCAAACGCGAAAACCTGACCAAGAGGAATAGCAAAACAACCCTTCACAAAGGCTCTACAGTTCCGAAAAATACCACCACAACCACCAACCCCCGGAGAGCCTAAGGCAGCGCCATCTGTATTCACTTTGATCCAACCAGGGGCCGGAGGCGACCAAACCACACTCTTGATCACTGGGGCTTTAGAAGGGCGACCCTGAAGACCAAAACGACGAAGAATCAAAAGGTCGTCCATACAATTACGCATACAACCAATCTCTAGGTGATTAGCCTCTGAAACTGCACGCCAAACCAAAGAAAGGACGGATCTAAAGTCCACTGACTTCCCTTCAAAGATCCACTGATTACGGGCAGTCCACACCCCCCATATCACTGCATGGATAGCCACTTTCCATAAAATCCTAACCTGCTCACTAAAGGAAACCGACATGGCCTGTAAGAAGAAGGATTGCCAAGTATTGGTAGAGACACGTCGCTGGAAAGTCGAGAAAACTGCCTCCCAAAGAGCAACCGCCAGGGGACAGTGAAGAAAAAGATGATCTGCAGATTCACTACTAACCCCACAAATACTGCAACGAGAAGCCAACTGGAACCCAGACCTGCAAAAGCGATCCTCAGTAGGAAGTCTGTTCAACATCAGACGCCAGGTCAAAGCTGAACGAGAAGGGGGAATAAAACGGGACCAAACATCCCTCCACCAAACAACCTGAGGAATATCACGGAGAAACTGGGAATAAGCAGCCTTGCAAGAAACACGACCATCCCGAGAATTAGCCCAAACAAGAGAATCCACAACAGGAGAAATTGCAATCCGATCAATCCGAAAACACAGATCCGGGAAACGCACGCGGAAACAACCGTCCAGCACCCATTTACCCTCATGAATAAAATCTGAGACCTTCGCCCGGAGCGGATTAGCTAAATAATCTGGAATCCCTAAAAGCTCCAAAATGGGAACCCCCAACCAATTATCCCGCCAAAAGTCCCTCTGAGAGTTCTCTCCAATAAGCCAAATACCCTCCTTAAGAAGGGAACTATAATTCATCCGAAGAGAAGACCAAATCGAGGAGGTGACATACCCTCCACGAGGCTTCTGCAAATGCCTGAGATACCTCTCCCGAAGAAAAGTGAAAGCAAAACTATCAGAAGTCATAAACTTCCAAGTGAATTTCCGCAACAAAGAGTCATTCAGCAACCTAAGATCTTTCAGACCAAGACCACCCTGAGAGTAAGGCCTACAACAACGATACCAAGCGACCCGAACCAACTTAGTCTCCTCACAGGAACCAGTCCACAAAAAGTTTCTCAACTTGCAGTTAATCAGAGACAGTAAAGAAGAAGGCTACTTGTAAATCATGAAAGAGTGCACAAAGGAACCAGTGATGACCGACCTGATCAGAGTAGCACGACCAGCCAGAGAGAGGGACTTGCCCTTCCATTTAGCGAATTTAGACAAGATCTTATCCGCAATAGGGCGTAACACAGCTTTTCGAGGCTTACCCCGAAATAAAGGGACTCCCAAATAAGAAAACGGAAGCTGCCCAATCTGCATACCAACCAGAGAGTGCAAACTACCAATCCGAGAGGGGGAGATAGAAGATCCGAAAAAAATTGAAGACTTACCCCAGTTAACTAACTGACCTGAAATATCACCATAATCCCCAAAAGCACCCATGATATGCTTCAAATTCTTTTGAGTGCCTCTGCAAAAGATCAAAACATCATCTGCATAGAGCAAATGAGTTGGAGCCAAAAAACCCCTAGGGGAAGAAATCGGCAGAATCTGAGAAGAATCCACCAACTTCGTCAATAATCTACTAAGGAAGTCCTCTGCAATACCAAACAAAAGAACTTTATTTGCTTTCTACGGACTATTTAGATTGCATGTCTCAAACTGAATTCCTCTATATATGACATTCATATACTCATTTTAAGATTACATCTAGCAATCTTGGATGTTTGCATATATAATATAAGCATATGAATTAATATATTTGAATGAAATAACTACTTCTTTTATTATTGAATTTACAACATTTACAAATTACAAGCTTTAGGGCATAAGTCCCAACAGTGATGAGGGTAGTAGTCGTGCTAGTTTTCAGAGGAATAACCAATAGTGACAAGACTTGGATAACACATCAGTGCATGGTAGTAATAGTAGAAAACAGTGGTCACTTGAGTCACAAAGGAACACATTGGCGGTGACACTGGTGGTACAAGCGACAAAGATGTAGGGAAAAATACCGTAGTACACATAGCGGAAGCGAGACTAAAAATAGATTTAGTATAGTTTTAAAATTTTTCCTTTTTATGAACCTTAACCCCTTAATTAATTAAGCATATATATAAACCAACAAAAGAAGAATACCTTTTGTCGTGTGATCCGATTGACTTACGTCAATGGTAATCCGCAAGATATTCAATCCTAGCACCGTGAATCACCTAGGAGCGTGGTCTCCCTTTTCTTTGAATTGCAAACCTGAGAATGGACAAACAAACTTTTCTTTTTCTTTGTTAGTCACAAAACAATCAAAAAGAAGACTAAGATTATTCCGGTCATTTTTGAGTTCTCAATCTAATGATCGAAACTCGCGTGAACCTAAATCAATGTTGTACACACAAGCTTATTGATGAACAAGCAATTAGTGTACCATCAAAGAATAATCTATTCACTCTTTTTTTGTTTTTAGTAAAATAAAATCACTTTCTATGAATTGAGAAGAAGAAGAAAATTGTCTCAAGAACAACTAGGGTGGCCGAAATCTATATGTGGGAATATATATAGGTGGCCGAAATTTTCCTCTCTTTGTCTATTAGGGTTGCCGAAATCTTGCTCTGTTTTTACACTAGGGTTGCCGCAAATCACACTCCAAAAAGGGGTTTGTGTTGCACCCTAATTTCCATAAAAGAATAGACTTCAAACCCTAATCCAACTCATAGATATTTTATTCTTTTAATTGACTAAATTAAAAGACTTCTTATTTGATTAAATAAATAAAATTATTTATTTATTTTCTTACCAAATAAGTCTTTTACTTTTAGTATACTACTAACAATAGTATAACTCTAGGAAATATATTTCATGTTCAGAAAAAGATTTGTTTCTTAATTAAACAATTAATTAATAAATTAATTAATTCTTATTTTTTTTAATAAAAATTGGACTGATCTAAAGGGAAAAAGCATCACAAACGATCATATGCTGAAAAACCCCTAGACAGTATCCATATATATAAAAGATAAAAGAAAAGAAAAAAGTGACAAAAAGCAATAAAGCACAAAGACCCAAAGGGAAAACAACCCCAAACAAAAAGAGGCACGCAGGCCACACCAAAAAAGAAAAAGAAAACATCAAGAAAAACGAAAAGACTCCCGGCCCATGCAGTCATTGCCAACTAAAGAAGAACAGAACGGCGGGGCAAAGAACCACCAAGAATCAGCCTGAAGCTCTAAAGCATGCTTAGAAAGCGTATCTGCAACCTGATTCCCCTCCCTGAAAATATAGGAAACCTGAAAATCCATATGCGAGATCTGGAAGATGCAGCGCTGCCACGCCTGACGAACCCTCCAAGGAACCATTTCAGAACGAGAAGAAAGAAGCTGAACCACATAAGAAGAATCGCTCTCCAGCCAGATACGATGCCACCCATACTTCCAAGCAAAATTAATGGCCAATGAGGTCGCTAGAAGCTCGGCCTCAAACGAGAAAACCTGACCAAGAGGAATAGCAAAACAACCCTTCACAAAGGTTCTACAGTTCCGAAAAATACCACCACAACCACCAACCCCCGGAGAGCCTAAGGCAGCGCCATCTGTATTCACTTTGATCCAACCAGGGGCCGGAGGCGACCAAACCACACTCTTGATCACTGGGGCTTTAGAAGGGCGACCCTGAAGACCAAAACGACGAAGAATCAAAAGGTCGTCCATACAATTACGCATACAACCAATCTCTAGGCGATTAGCCTTTGAAACTGCACGCCAAACCAAAGAAAGGACAGATCTAAAGTCCATTGACTTCCCTTCAAAGATCCACTGATTACGGGCAGTCCACACCCCCCATATCACTGCATGGATAGCCACTTTCCATAAAATCCTAACCTGCTCACTAAAGGAAACCGACATGGCCTGTAAGAAGAAGGAATGCCAAGTATTGGTAGAGACACGTCGCTGGAAAGTCGAGAAAACTGCCTCCCAAAGAGCAACCGCCAGGGGACAGTGAAGAAAAAGATGATCTGCAGATTCACTACTAACCCCACAAATACTGCAATGAGAAGCCAACTGGAACCCAGACCTGCAAAGGCGATCCTCAGTAGGAAGCCTAATTAATTAATTCGTATTTAATTAAACAATGAAAACAAAATAATATATAGGTTAATATATTAACCTTGCTGCCCCACTTGTCTAAAATTGGGCCTAATATTATTTTCTTATTTCATTTAATCCATTGGACTTTAAGTAAAAAGCCCACATGTGAGCCAGACCCATTCTTACTAAAAGAAACAAACCCACATGTCTTTCATTAATATATTAATATAATTGAGCAGCCCATTACATAAATAATCTGTAAATTATATTCTTAATATATTAAATGCAATTCTAGATGGACCCCTAAATTGGTCCGGTAGAATATATCAAGTGATCCATGCAAGTCCGTGTGGATTGGGGATCTTGGCGGGCTATCTAAATTTAAGCTTCAATAGACACAACCTAATCACAATCAACAAATGATTCACTTAGGTCCGATCCATTAATTTTAACTCATTCCACTAAAGAGCTAAAATTGAACTCTTAAATAAAGATAGAAAAGGAAGATGTTCCTCATTCATACCCTAGATAATCATATTGGAGATAGTGTATCCTCGTGATTAATATCAGTAATCGCCAAGAGTTCATAGACCGCCTATAACTCTCCAAGTTACCATATTTACTCATATGACCACGTTTTAAACTTGGATATTTTGACTTGTCCAGAAGCCATGTTTTCAATAGACACTATTGAAAACTCAACGTTGAGATTTAATATACAATTACCTCAAAACATCCATATGATGATATTATACTCTCATTTATTAAATGGAGCCACGATGTCTATATCTATAAATGAAGTCTTCTATCGATTAACAAATGAATATCACCAAACTATCGAGGATAGACTATGCGATATAATCGTACTCATTGATAACTCAAATGCTATCACTTGCAACCATAAGTCCATCATTTATCTCAGGATTAAGATAGACTCTCCGATTGTCCTGATAATGAAAAGACTATTATCTATTGACTGTTCTAGATAAAGCTTTTCATTGTGATCCAGTTCAATGCACCCAGTGCACTAGATTCTTTTACTCGAAGACACTCCGATGATTTTAGACTCATCATATCTCATTTGATCCCACTCAAATGTTAGTAAAAGAATTCTACAACTTTAACAAGATAAAGGTGCCCAACCTTTAACTTAAGTTGTGAACATTATTCAAGACTAACTAAAGAATTGTGTCTACCACATACATATCCAGATGTACGAACAATTCTTCTTTTCTCATAGTCTTTAGACCTTATGATTATTTACTTTAACAATTATAATATTAAACTATAAATGCTATAAGATTTGTTTAGACTAGAAATCACTTTATTAATATGAAAAAGATTGTTAATTACAACATTACACTCTTGCTATTGAGTATAATCCTAACAAAAGATTCTCTCTTCGTCGATGAACGCGGTGGTTGGAAAGTTTTAACCAAATATAGAAGGTAAGCAACTCGAAAAAGATACGACGGGTGTCAGAGGGATTTTGGGGCTTGTAAAAGGAAAGCAAGTGGTGAATGAAAAGGATTAGGAAATCTTGGATGGAATTTCGGAGGCCACAAACTAGGAAAGGATTGTGATTGATACGGTATCAAAAGAAGTTTACTTACCAAGTACTAAAGATTCTCCTCCGAATCCTACGAAGGGGATGGAGATTTATATCCCAATGTTAAGGAAGGTTTTTGATTTAGAGAAGACAAATCAGCAAGTGGGAAGCAATATGGCGGTAGCTGTACCGCACAAAGAACCGATTTTTATGTTTACTAGTAGGGTTTCGTCTGGGCCCAATGATCTTAGTAATGGGCCTCAAGAGGCTTCAAAAAATGGGTTAACTAAGGGCATGTGTAAAGTAAAATGGAAATGTCTAGCAAGGCAGGGGATGGTTATTGGGGACGGGCCTTATATGGGAGACAAAATGGTAAAAATAGGAAAAAGACATCAAGAACAGGGCCCTGAAGACTTTACTTTTACATAAAAGAAAATCAGAGCTAATGATAATATGGTATTGCTTTAGATATTATATTGGCGGGCACGGAACACCGGCCTGTCGGTCGCAATGAAAACATTTATTTGGAATGTTCGAGGATTGGGGAATACCTGGGTGTTCCTGTCCTTGCAGATGCTAGTGCAAGAGCATAACCCCGACATGGTTTTTCTTATGGAAACTATTTTAGATCACATGTATATGGAATCTGTCAAAGTTAAGTTGGGTTTTGTTGGTAAGCTTGTAGTTGATTGAGTTGGTCGGAGTGGGGGCCTTTGTCTACTCTGGATTGATAAGGTAGAGGTTACCTTTTCTTGGTTTCATATAGTGAAATTCCCTTAAGCAATTATAGTGTAAATATACCTAGAGGGGGGGTGGGGTGGGTGGTGGGGTGTGAATAGGTATATGCCCAAATTCTTCAAAACTTCTTTTTCATGGAACAATGATGTGCACACTTGATGTGTCTAACAAATGGATTATTTTAATCAACACAATTTAGAATACAATTTACAAATGATACAATCAATAAAATATATGGAAGTAATGAAATGTAAAACAAAACTTGACACAAGTGTTTTTACATGGTAAACCTTCAAAGAGGAAACATCCATGGGTTGAATCCACAGCCACCGGCAAGCAATTCACTATGACAGAAAGGAGATACACACTCAAGGCAATCAACACATGATATACTCCCCAAGCTATCAACTCCTAGTCTACCCTCAGGCCTATTGAAACACCATGCCACAACTTCCTAACCGAGACAAATCGCTTGCCTCTAGAAAGCTACTCCCTAACCGAGACTATCCTCAAGTCTCAAGGAAGATTTCCTTGCTCGGACTTACTTGAAGCCTAGGTCCTTGCCAAGTCTTCCTCGCTTAGTTATTCCAAGCCCTTTGCTCTTAACTTAGACTTCCTTGGGTGGATTTACCTAGAGCCTCACACTCCTTACCAAGACTTGTTGCTCGGACTTACTTAGAGTCTCACACTCTTTGCCAAGTCTTCATTTGCTCTATGTTGAGGAATCACTCAACAACAAGAGACTTCACACCTTTTGTAAGGCAAATGATCTAAGTGATGCAAATGATGCAAACACAATCAAATAGACAAAGTTGATCACACAAACTCTATGAACATGCACTTAGATAACTAGAATATGCTTTAAACACTCAATCACAAAGTTTTCTAGAAATCCAAGCATGTGAATCAATAAGAACTAGATTAGAATAATCAATATTGCAATCACAAATCCTAGTTACTAGATCATGAAACTAAACCTAGAAATCAACAATCAAGCTCATCATACAAAACATTTCTAGAATCAATTTCATGTGAATCAAGTTTAGCTTTCAAATATGTTCAATCAAAATCACAAAAAGCTATAACTCGAAAATCATTCAAACAAGTCTAAAATAGGAATCAAAATCATTGGAAATATTTTTCATCAATCACTAATAAGAATCATCAAGTTGATCTTAAGAAAAATGCAAAGAAGATGATTACCAATAGAAAAGATGAAACTCGAACTGAGATCAGTTCATCACGAGAAATCTGGACATCTTTTCAACTTGAAAATGCATGGTACTTGTTCTTGTCTTCAAAACCAACAATTTTGGCTTTTGGATCATTCAATTCAGAGTTGAGATGAGAGAGATATGACAAAAACAAAAATGTCAAAAGTTGCGCTGAGTTGTGCACGAAATTTGAATTAAATAAGGAGGGAAAACTAAATGGAGAAGGGAAAGGGCAAAGTGGTAAATTGGGCCACCTTTGATACGAACCTCGTCGATTGTATCAAGATTGATGCCTAAGATCGTTCTAACCTTTGGTTTGGATGGAAACCGCAACCCAACACCTATAACGAGATGCGAACCTTGGTATAAAGGAAGACGCCACAATCAAGGATGGAATACTTGATTGATAAGTCGGTGAGGAATGCCACAGAGAAATTCTGATAAGTTCCAATTAGTTCTCAAAGAACAACAGAGAAATATTCTCTCAATTTTCATTCAAATTCAAGTCTGATCTCCAATAATACATCAATGAGTCCCTTATAAACTGAAACCCTAAAACCTAAAAAGGAAATAAATATTTGGCAATTAAGGCCTTACAATCAGGAAACTAAAATGAGCAATAATTGCCTTACAAATGGGAAAGAAAATAAAAAATAAAACAAGAAACTATTGACTTGCTCCCTATTTGGAAGGCTAAAAATGGAAACAAATCAGACCCTTAATTTGGGAAATAAATCAACTCTTTATTCTTTAGAAACCAATAAGGAAAACTGAAATTCGGACTCCTCAGCTCAAGTCTTCACGCAACAAACTAGATTGCCGAATTTGGGCCAGTTTTGATCTATTATGGATGACGGAGTCTTCTTGACATCTGTAGGGATCGTCTTGGGCTTTCCGAAAACATATTATAATAGACAATCTGACCTCATATGCACTTTGAAGAGGCCCACAAAGTTTAGCCCGGATTTGGTCTTCATGTGGGCTGAACTTGGATTTCAGCAAGTCAGACTTAGCCCCTATTAAATGCTTCTTTGATCCTCTTGGCCCTTGTAATTGGCCCAACTGGAATATGCAATGGATCCTTTGGTGATGCTTCTTGATTCTCATCAGCCTTTCAGCCTTGGTCCCAAGGAAGCGCGTGGCCACCACGGGGAGGCTGAGAGGCCTTCTTCCCATGGTGGCCACGCGCCTCCATAGGAAGCAAGGGTGGTGGCCTCTTGCCTCCTCTTTTCTCCTCCACTCCCTTTCGCGCACCTCACGCGTTCTTCGACTGTTCTTTGGCCTCTGAGCTCCGAATTCGAATCCACATTTGGATTACGAACCATAACCCAATGAAACATGAGGACGACTGCAAAACTTTGACAATTGGATATGAAATCGACACGATACACAATGACGAAGACAATGCATTGTAAGGGAACGTAAAGTGACGTAACTTCCTTGTTTGAACTCGAAATCAAATGAGTGAGTAACCGAAATGATCAGAACTTAACAAGGAATTATATGAGATCATATTCAAGTTCAAAACAACAAAACCTAATCAAATAAATATAAGATCACACAAGTATACAATTTCCTAGAGATAGTCCTAGAACATGCAATTTCTACAATGTTTGTCAATATGATAATAATGCATGTGCATACTTCAACAAGTGTGTGAATGTGTTATTCCAAATGGGCACAACGATGTAGGGACACATATGAATGCAATATATGTGTGTGCGGTTTGCTCAACGATGTAGGGACACATATGTAATCATTGAATGTGTGTGTTATTAGTGTAATGATGCAGGGACACAAATGTATGAATTATGTGTGTGTGCGCTTACGCCTTACAAGAGGAAGAAGTATCTTGATACATTAGCATACAAGAAAGCGCTTATGCTCTTGAAGACGATATTTGTATGAGAAATTGCTTTTCTCTTTTGAAGCTCCTTTCCACCAAGAAACCCCTAAGCAACTAACCATTGCAAATAAAGAGAGTTTTACAATGGAATCAAGCCAATACAAATCTAAAACCTTACAATCTCCCCCTTCGGCTATTCCATGGCAAAACCTCTTCCTCACCATACAATATTTGTAGGGAAAATTGCACGCGGCGGAAGCGAAAATAGGATTAGTATAGTTTAAAATTTTTCCAAAAAGTAGAACCTTAACCCTTGATTAATTAACATATTTAAAAGTATCGTACCTTTGCGCATGATCCGATTGACGTTGCGTCGATGGTAATCCATAAAATCTTCTAATCCAATCATGAACGTGAATCACCTAAGAGTGTGGGCTCCCTTTCTTTGAATTGTGTACCTGAGGATGAATAACAAAAAACTTTTTCTTTTTCGTTAGTCATAATAACCTTTCAAGAGAAAACGAAGAATGTTCGGTCACTTTTGAATTCTCAATCTTTTGATCGAAACTCACGTGAACCTTAATCGAAGTTGTATACAAAGCCTTTTGATATAAAAGCTAGTAGTACATTATCGAAAATAAAACGTTTCTTCACCTATTTCCTCTTGGCCGAAAATCACACATTATGCCTTAGAGTTGGATTTCTATTTTTAAGCAAAAGAAATAATTCTCTCTTTTTCCATTAGTGTGGCCAAATTCTATACCATATATTATATAGGGTGGTCGAAATCTTCCACCAAATAGGATTTATGTCTTTTGACCTAAATCCTAACCCTATGTAGATTTCGTTAGAATTTCAAACCCTAATCCAACTCTTTAGCGTATTTGCGACTATATCAAAGACTTCCTTATTTGAATAGATAAATAAATTCCTTTTATTTATCTACTTACTAAATAAAGTCTTTGATTCTTATTATACTACTAACAATAGTATAACACTAAGAAACATATTTCCTAGTTAGAAAAAGATTTTGACTTTTAATTAAATAATTAATTAATTTCCATTTAATTAAATAATAAAATAAAACAATATAATATGCCAATATTTTAACCTTGCCACCCATGTCCAAGATATGAGCTATATATTCTTTTTTCTATTTTGTTAAATCCATTGGACTGTAATAAAAAGTCCACATGTGAACTAGACCCATTCTTATTAAAAGAAACAAGTCCACATGTCTCAAATTAATTCATTAATATAATTTAACAGCCCATTAAATAAATAATGTGCAAATTATATTCTTAATGTATTAATTACAATTCTAGATTGACCCATAATTAGTCTGGTAGAATGTATCAAGTGATCCATGCAAGTCCATGTGGATTGAGGATCTTGGCAGGCTATCTAAATTTAAGCTTCAATAGACATAACCCAATCACAATCAACAAATGATTCACTTGGGTTTGATCTATTAATTTTAGTTCATTTCACTAAAGAACTAAAATTACACTCTTAAATAAAGATAGAATAAGCAAGTATTTCTCATTCATACCCTAGACAATCTTATTAGAGATAGTGTATCCTCGTGAAGAATATCAGTAATCGCCAAGAGCTCATAAACCGCCTATAGCTCTCCAAGTTACCATATTTACTCATATGACCACATTTGAACTTGGATATTTTGACTTGTCCAGAAACCATGTTTCAATAGACACTATCGAAAACTTAATATTAAGATTTAATATCCAATACCTCAAAACATCCATACGATGATATTCTACTTTCATTTAATAAATGGGCCAGATGGAATGAACTCGCTAGACTTGAGCTTGAGGGTCCCGCAACTTCCTTCAGCGGGTTAATTCCCGCTAGATAGTCGCCAATGAAGTCGCTGGCTTGCCTGACCTTTCCCCGCAGCTTTCTTCGCTGGTTCCTTCTAGCGGTGTGAATTCGCTAGGGCAGGGTTACTCTGTTTTCTGCCTTCTTTGCCTTATTTTCGACTCTTTGGATAAAAATGCCCTTGAGACACCTTTGTTTCCTGAAAACATCGATTTACACAATTAAATACATAAAATGCTTGGGGAACAGTTACAAAAACCAAGTAATGGGAGCGCTAAATGTGAACATTTGGAGCGTGATCAAACCCCCAAATCTGACTTTTGCTCATCCTCGAGCAAACTACAAATTCTAAAATTAACTAACACTATATACTATGTACTAAATACATATATACAACACACACACAAAAACGTTTTCCGAGAGCCAAATTACAAAGACACCAAAAGATATGTTTAATTAGGAACAAAACATGCAAAGCTGTCTGGTTATAGCTAGTACAATTGCAGTCCAAAAAAACACGCGACAAAATGCATCTCACACTCTAAATACTCAGTTTCACAAAAACAAAGTACTCAAAAGCAAGAACTCAATTCGCCTTGACTCTATCCTTACCGGATTTTAGTCAAATTTTTCTCTCAGAACCTAAGTTACTCTCAAATAACATATGCGAGTAAGAATATATATAAGAATCAAATGTAACGCATATGCAATCAAAATTAACGCACAAGTTGTGGAAACTATTTCATGAATGAATTGATATGCCACAAATGTGGAAAGAGCATACTTTGACTCATATTCCCAAGCTAGACTTTCTAAAAGATAAACTAGGGCTTTCATTGGTTGTAATGGGGCCAAAATGGTGATATGGGAGAATTTCCATGAAATTCTAAAGTTTACTGATCAATTTTACAATTAATACTCATAGCTCATTAAAAAGATGTATACAAGCATATAGGCTAAGAAATATAAATATATATATATATATATATATTTATAAACATCTATCTATCATTGCCTGAGTACGCGCTATCTATAATAATTTTGAGCTACAACCTTGCATTTATGACTCATGCGTAATCCGTGATCGCATGCTACAGAATTCCAAGTGTATGTATGGAAATTTGTGGTGATGAAATGAATGGTTTGCATTTTGCCTCAAATTGGCAATTGGAGCACACATAACACTTATGGACAGTGTTTGGGCAATTTGGTAGTTAAGCACACATGCCTAGATTCATATCCGAAAGTCGATCTAACGAAGGAATACAAGTCTAGCAAGCAGTCCACAATTTTCATGTTCATGGGCATTCAATTATGCAAATGAGATCATATAATCAATGAAGAGTGTTTACCCTCTGAAGGTGAATATTTAGGCACTAATTCTTACAGGTAGTCTCCACTATTGGTTAATGCAATCTCGCGCTAAGTTCTATTCACCAAGCAAAAGAGAAAGGGACTATAACACAATGCGCAATGTCTTCTCGGAATGCTATCATGATAGCAACATTATAGTCGTTAACGCATGCACATATTCCTTAACAACACATATCTCTTAACATCTTATTTAAACACATATGTTCCACTGGCTCAATCGGAAGTTTTCTGGAAAAAATTTATTTTTGTACACAAACACCACATTAAAACACTATATACAATATGTAAACTATGTATGATCATGTGAATGATTGGCAAAGTGTTTAATGTGCCCATACCCCCAAACCTAAACTCAACTTTGTTCCCAATGTTCGCACACGGAAGACAATAAAGAGATTCTTGGTTTGGTTGCTTGGCCAACAAACAACTTCCCAATCCAAACAAAAATGGAAAACATATATGCAATCAGCTAATCTAATATGCATGCATACATTATACTTCAAAATATTCTAGTCTACATCCTAGGCACTAGCAATCAATCACACAAAATTCCACCCTTAGATCTAAGCATCTAACTAACTAGTTAATCTAACTTATACATAATTAAAAACATATATAAGTAATATAATGAAAGTACTAAAAGTATTGTAAATACAACTAAACCCCACAGTACGAAGTATACAAAAGTGTGGAAAATATTGTTCCGACTACAAAAATATGTTCGCTGAGTACCAATCTGCCTAAAACGAACGACTGCCATCGGTGTAACTGGTGTCACTCGAGCTAACACTTGTACTGGGATCCAACGGTGTGAACTGGACGCCTTTGATGGAGTATCGAAAATACGTCAGCTTAGATGGAGGAGGTGTCGCCATGTATGGCACAATATTGGTCGGTGTCACGGGCTCATCCACAATATACTCCGTCACTTGCGCACTCAAACATTCCGATCCCTTTGGTAGAAGCTCGATGTTCACTATTTGTGACCATTCAATTTGCCCCCTTCTTAGCATCTGCTCCACCTCCAGCTTTTGATTATGCTCCCGTGTCCCTGGATACGGTTCTCTCACTGTCTGAAGCGGATTTAGCTCTAGTTTCAGTAGGATTTGCTCTAGATACTGCTGTTCATCATAAATTAAGTCCATGAAATTGAAGTTCTGATCATATGGGTCTAGTTGGGCCATAGGACTGAAAAATACATCACCAAGGTCAGTGAAAAAATATGGATAAGGATAAGGATAAGGAATACCTAACTCAGGAGTAGTAGGGACTGTTGATGGCTCTGATGTGGCAGGTGCATTTGGAACTACAGGTGGCTCCTCTTGCCTACGCTTCTATCGGTGTTCATGAAACTGCTCCGTACTCTACTCGTTGGACTCCTCTGCAGGCTGTTATGGTTGGTAGCCCATCAAATGCGAGACTACCCCGTTGAGTCCTCTCACCTCCCCCACTAGATGACGCAAGATCTTCGCCAATGCGGCATTCGACTTCATCACGTCCTCATGGGACTGGATCATGGCTTGTGCCCAAGATGGCACATGCTCCGCCTTTACCTCAGACTCGCTCTCGTCCTCTCCTATATCACTCTAAGCCTCGGCCTCCAACTTTGCCTTCTTTGATCTAATGATCCAACAGTGCTACTCTCTCCTCTGAAGTTTCAGCTCCATCGCCATGAGTAACCTCTCAATTCTTTCATGGTTCTCTGTAGCCTAATTGTAGGCTCTCCTACCTACTATCCCTGATGGACTCATGAAACCATCTGATGCCTTGTTCATTGTAATGCCCGCCTCCTGTGCAAAGTGGGTAATCAAGCATGGAAAGACAAGGCTAAAGTTGGACCTCCGTCCAGATTTTGCTATGCGCCTCACTATTGTTCTCCCCACGTCAAACTCTAGTTGATTCTTCATGTGGTAAAGCATGATTGCCACTTCCTTTTTTATCTCAGTCCGGTGTTGGCTTGGTAGGAGTGAGTAGCTAAAGTAGATATTCAAGAAGTGTTCACTGAATCCGAACTCTCTTTGAAACACCTTGCGGTCTTTGGTGGTCCAATCGATGTCTTCTATTCCAGTGAGAGCTGCTCCAAAGCGTTGATCACAGTTCTAAAAAATGCTCAACTGCTCGTATCCATCCTCCCACAATGGGTAACTTTGTGTCTTTAGATATTGATTGATTTGCTTGGCCGTCATGAAAATTGACTTCTTATGGACCATCATCGCAACTCCCAACTCAAACTTGTTTGGGTCCATCGCGGCATAAAATTCTTGCACTATCTTCCGGTTTGCCCTCTTCGGGAATGAGACATAAGTTTCCGACCCCCTTCGACGTACCTCCACAAATACCGAAGTCTCACCTAGGTCGTCAAAGCTAGTATCCTACTCTAAAATGAAGGACCTCTTCGATGTCCCTTGGAGTCTCATCTTGAAAATGTCCTCCGCATTAGGTTCTGGTGGTGCGGACCCCTTGCCTTTGCATTGGCGGGACACATCGCCCTCCTCCACAACGTGGGTGGTGGCTTTCCTTTTGGGTGCCATATGAGGTTAGAGCAACAAAAACACACCAAACACTTCACAAATGTTAGTACTAGGGTTAGTAAACTAAATAATTCAAAGTTACATATATACTGTAAGGATTTCCATTTATTGATTGGCTTATTTCATGGACAAACCACATATTGGGGCTTGATGTAAGGGTAGCTTAGGTTTTTGATGGTTGGTGTTTTGCACAACCAAGGCCCACTCAAGACCTCAAGAGATGAAGTACCAAAGGTATATTCTAGTGCTTTCTTGCTTTGAAGAGATCTAGTTGCACACACACACAACTCATGCATAAATCTTATTCTTGTATGTTGTGTGTTTTTATATGTGTGCATGCATGTTCTTAAACATCTCTTCTTGCATGTTTTAATTGATTGCATCTAGTTTATTAAAATGCCATGACATGTTCAGGCATTAGGATGCAAAGCCATGAATTTTATTCATGCATGTTGTGATACAAACCTCGTCGATTGTATCAAGATTGATGCCTAGGATCGTTCTAACCTTTGGTTCGGATGGAAACCGCGACCCAACACCTATAATGAGATGTGAACCTTGGTATGAAGGAGGACGCCACAATCAAGGATGGAATACTCGATTGATAAGTCAAGGAGGAACGCCACAGAGAATTCTGATAAGTTCCAATCAGTTCTCAAAGAACAATAGAGAAAACTCTCTCAATTTTCATTCAAATTCAAGTCTACCGAAAAATACATCAAAATGACCCTTAAATACTGAAACCCTAAAACCAAAAAGGAAAATAAATATTTGGCAATTAATGCCTTACAAACGGGAAAGGAAATAAACTAAAACAAGCAACTAATTGACTTGCTCCCTATTTGGAAGGCTAAATTTTGGAAACAAATCAGCACTTAATATTTGGAAATAAATCAATTCATTATTCATTGCAAATGAAACTCCTCCACACGCCATAGCTTGTGTTTCACACCCAAGCTTTCTGCCACACACGCCCAAATCACTCTTATTCAGCCCAATCGATTGCCTTGATGATGTTAATTAAGCCTTGGTCTTCATGTGGGCTTATCTTGGACTTTAATAATTCGGAATCAGCCCAAGTGTCTTGAATCAGGCCATTTAGTGCTTCCTTGAATCTCTTAGCCCTTGCCCTTGTTATTGGCCCAACCGGAATGTGCAATGGATCTCTTGATGTGGCCCCCTTATTCTCATCATTCCCTCCCTCTTGAAAAAGATTTGTCCTCAAATCGTCACCTACATCAAAAGGAGACAAATCAGAAACATTGAAGCTTGCACTAACATTATACTCACCTGGAAGATCTAACTTGTAGGCGTTGTCATTGATCCTTTCAATCACTTGAAATGGGCCATCTCCCCTTGGAAGTAGTTTAGAACGCCGCTGGACTAGAAACCGTTCCTTCCTCATATGCAACCACACCCAATCTCCAGGTTCAAACACAACTTTCTTGCGCCCTTTATTTGCTTGCGTGGCATATTGCTCAGTTCTCCTCTCTATGTTTTGTCGAGTCTTTTCATGGAGTTGCTTAACGAAATCTGCCTTTTTCTTCCCATCCAAGTTAACATGCTCATTCACAGGTAAAAGAGTTAAATCCAAAGGAGTCAACGGGTTAAAACCATATACAATTTCAAAAGGTGAATAATGAGTTGCAGAATGCACACTCCTATTATAAGCAAATTCTACATGTGGCAAACAATCCTCCCATGTTTTCAAGTTCTTTTGTATTATAGCACGCAACAAGGCAGATAAAGTCCTATTAACTACTTCAGTTTGACCATCAGTTTGTGGATGGCAAGTAGTAGAAAACAAAAGTTTAGTTCCTAACTTACCCCACAAAGTCTTCCAAAAGTAGCTTAAGAACTTAGCATCTCTATCTGAAACAATGGTCTTAGGCATGCCATGCAATCGAACAATTTCTTTGAAAAACAAATCAGCAATATGTGATGCATCATCAGTTTTATGACAAGGAATGAAATGTGCCATTTTAGAAAACCTATCAACAACCACATATATAGAATCCCTACCCCTTTTTGACCTAGGCAAACCCAACACAAAATCCATAGAAATATCAATCCAAGGTCCACTAGGTATAGGCAAAGGAGTATACAATCCATGGGGTTGAATCCTAGACTTAGCTTGTCTACATGTAATGCATTTTCCATAGATTCTTTCTACGTCACGTTTCATATGAGGCCAAAAGAAGTGTTCATGCAAAACATCTAGTGTCTTGGCTATACCAAAATGCCCCATCAAACCTCCCCCATGAGCTTCTCTAACAAGCAATTCACGCAAAGAACTCTTAGGCACACATAATTTAGTTTCTCTAAACAAAAATCCATCATGCCTATAAAACTTGCCAAATGCTACTTTTTCACATGCATTGAATACATTACCAAAATCAGAATCTTCCACATACAAGTCTTTAATGTAGTCAAAACCAAGCAATCTAGCATTCAAAGTAGAAAGTAAAACGTACCTTCTAGACAACGCATCAGCGACCACATTTTCCTTACCTTTTTTGTACCTGATCACATATGGAAATGTTTGAACTCCACCCACTTGGCATGCCGCTTATTTAGCTTGTGCTGTCCCTTTAAATACTTCAAGGACTCATGATCCGTGTGAATCACAAATTCTTTCGGCCAAAGGTAGTGTTGCCAAGTTTCCAATGCCCTAACCAAAGCATACATCTCCTTGTTATAGTTAGGATAATTCAAGGCTGCTCCACTTATTTTCTCACTAAAAAATGCAATGGGACGTCCTTCTTGCATTAGAACAGCTCCAATACCTATTCTTGAAGCATCACACTCAATCTCAAAAGCTTTAGCAAAGTTAGGCAAAGCAAGCAAAGGTGCATTAGTTAATTTTTCCTTAATCAAGTTAAATGCCTTTTCTTGTTCATTACCCCACTTAAAACCCACATTCTTTTGATAACTTCAGTTAAAGGTGCAGCTAGACTACTAAAGTCTTTCACAAACCTCCTATAGAAACTAGCCAACCCATGAAAACTTCTCACTTGTCCCACATTTGTAGGTATTGGCCACTCCTTAATTGCCTTGACCTTTTCTTCATCAACCCCAATTCCCTTAGCACTAACAACAAAACCCAGAAATACAAACTTATATGTGCAAAAGGTACACTTTTTTAAATTAGCAAACAACTTTTCTGTTCTTAAAACACCTAAAACAAGTTTTAAATGTTCAACATGCTCATCCAAGTTCTTGCTATAAATCAGAATGTCATCAAAGTAAACAACCACAAATTTTCCAATAAAAGCATGCAAAACATGGTTCATTAATCTCATGAAAGTACTTGGTGCATTAGTTAACCCAAAAGGCATAACTAACCACTCATATAAACCATATTTTGTTTTGAAAGCAATTTTCCACTCATCACCTTCTTTCATCCTAATTTGATGATATCCACTTTTAAGATCAATTTTAGTAAAAACAATAGAACCATGCAATTCATCAAGCATATCATCTAATCTAGGAATAGGATGTCGATACTTTACAGTGATATTGTTGATGGCACGACAATCAACACACATCCTCCATGTTCCGTCCTTCTTAGGCACAAGCAATACGGGAACCGCACAAGGACTCATACTCTCACGAACGTACCCCTTTTCCATGAGCTCATCAACCTGCCTTTGAAGTTCCTTTGTCTCCTCAGGATTACTTCTATATACAGGTCTATTTGGAATTGGTGCTCCAGGTACAAAATCAATTTGGTGCTCAATCCCCCTTATTGGTGGTAAACCAATAGGCATCTCTTCGGGAAACACTTCATCAAAGTCCTGCAAAAGTGAAACAACAACACTAGGCAAAGAAGAGTCAATTTCGTTAGTACTAAAACAAGCCTCTTTGTACAAAAGTACAATCATTGGCTGATTTGAAAACAAAGCCTTTTTTAGCTCACTCCCTCTTGCATAAACCTCTCACTCTTTTTTTCTCATCAACCTCTTTTCTTTTTCAACTTTTTTTTCCTTTTTTGCTGTTTCGGACTCTCTTTCTTTTGAACTCTCACTCTCACTCTCCTTTTTAACATCTCTCTCTTTTTTAACCTTACTTGATCTTCATATACTTGTCTTGGGGTTAAAGGTACAAGAGTGATTGGCCTTTTATTGAGTACAAAGGAGTATCTATTGGTATATCCATCATGTGTCACATGCCTATCAAATTGCCATGGTCTTCCCAAAAGGATATGACCCGCATTCATTGGTACCACGTCACAAATAACTTCATCTTTGTATTTTCCAATTCAAAATGACACCAACACCTGTTTATTCACCCTAACTTCCCCACTATCATTCAACCATTGTAGCTTATAAGGTTTTGGGTGCTTAAAAGTTGTCAAATTCAATTTTTCCACCAAAGTAGTGCTAGCCACATTAGTACAACTCCCCCCATCAATAATCATACTACATACCTTATCATTAACATGGCAGCGAGTGTGAAAAATGTTATCACGTTGAACCTCATCATCTTCCTTGGCTTGAGCACTAAGAGCTCTTCTTGCAACCAAAAGCTCTCCACCGACCGGATATTCAAAGTCACTTGCATCCTCCAAAGGTGGCATGGACTCATCATCAGATTCATCCTTGGATTCGATACCGCCATCATCCTTCAAAACCATTACTCTCTTGTTTGGGGCATTGTGATGCAATATGACCTGCTCCCAAACACTTAAAGCACTTAATGTCACGGTTTCTTGAAGGTTGAGAATCTGATTTACCTTGATTTAATGTGCCTCCAGCCTTGTGATCTTTGGAAGGTTCGGTTTTAGCCTTGGCCTTGAAACTAGGCTGGTCCTCTCTCTTGCTCCAATTCGGTTTCCATGATGATGAAGAACCCGAATTTTGCCCAACCCGTGTGGAACCCCTCCTCTTCAATTGTTGTTCCACTTTAATGGCCATATGTACCATGTTAGTCAATTCAACATAATGTTGCATCTCCACTACATTTGCAATGTCTCGGTTTAGCCCATTTAGAAACCTGGCCATAGTCGCCTCTCGGTCCTCCTCTACATCAGCTCAAATCATGGCTATCTCTATCTCCTTTCTCTTCGTTCCACATTAGGAGCCCTGAATGGCCGCTCCCTTTGTGAACTAGACTCCACTTTGTGTAACCTATCATTCATCTTGCCAAACCTATCATTCACCTCACCAAACTGAATCTCCATCCGCGCCATGTGTTGTTGCATGGCTGTAAACAAACGATCGAGATCTACCGTTTTTGGTTCTTCATTGGACAATTCCTTACTATTATCGTGTGACATATTTAGACCCTGCAAAACAAATAAGAATTAGTAAGCCTCACAAACACTCCCTCACGTGTTTACCCTCGAAGATGATGACACTCACACTCGTGTTTCACTCAAATCTTTTGGCTTTTACCCTCAGTATGTACTCACCACTCTTGCCTTTTTCCACTCGTAATTTCTCAAAAGTTCTTATCAAACTAATCGAACAATAATCAAAATTTCTTAGCCACGTTCAAACGATACAAAGATCTCTAGGTTCACACAAAACGAATCACAATGAAACTGAAATAACAAACTAATACCAGATTTTTTTTTTTTTTTTTGAATAATACTGCACGAAACCAAAGAAAGGGACTAACAATAGTTGATATATTCAACTACTACAAGATCGTCCTAAAAAAAAAAAATTTTAATTTTTTTTTTTTTTTTTTTTTTACCTTGATCAACAAGTAAGACCTTTGGTAATTTTTTTTTTTTTTCAACGAAATCAAAGAAGAAGAACTAAGATAGATAAAACCTGATGTTAGAAACCGAAGCTCTGATACCAAATGATACGAACCTCGTCGATTGTATCAAGATTGATGCCTAGGATCGTTCTAACCTTTGGTTCGGATGGAAACCGCGACCCAACACCTATAATGAGATGTGAACCTTGGTATGAAGGAGGACGCCACAATCAAGGATGGAATACTCGATTGATAAGTCAAGGAGGAACGCCACAGAGAATTCTGATAAGTTCCAATTAGTTCTCAAAGAACAATAGAGAAAACTCTCTCAATTTTCATTCAAATTCAAGTCTACCGAAAAATACATCAAAATGACCCTTAAATACTGAAACCCTAAAACCAAAAAGGAAAATAAATATTTGGCAATTAATGCCTTACAAACGGGAAAGGAAATAAACTAAAACAAGCAATAATTGACTTGCTCCCTATTTGGAAGGCTAAATTTTGGAAACAAATCAGCCCTTAATATTTGGAAATAAATCAATTCATTATTCATTGCAAATGAAACTCCTCCACATGCCATAGCTTGTGCTTCACGCCCAAGCTTTCTGCCACACGCCCAAATCACTCTTATTCAGCCCAATCGATTGCCTTGATGATGTTAATTAAGCCTTGGTCTTCATGTGGGCTCATCTTGGACTTTAATAATTCGGAATCAGCCCAAGTGTCTTGAATCAGGCCATTTAATGCTTCCTTGAATCTCTTAGCCCTTGCCCTTGTTATTGGCCCAACCGGAATGTGCAATGGATCTCTTGATGTGGCCCCCTTATTCTCATCATTCCCTCCCTCTTGAAAAGGATTTGTCCTCAATCGTCACCTACATCAAAAGGAGACAAATCAGAAACATTGAAGCTTGCACTAACATTATACTCACCTGGAAGATCTAACTTGTAGGCGTTGTCATTGATCCTTTCAATCACTTGAAATGGGCCATCTCCCCTTGGAAGTAGTTTAGAACGCCGCTGGACTGGAAACCGTTCCTTCCTCATATGCAACCACACCTAATCTCCGGGTTCAAACACAACTTTCTTGCGCCCTTTATTTGCTTGCGTGGCATATTGCTCAGTTCTCCTCTCTATGTTTTGTCGAGTCTTTTCATGGAGTTGCAAATGTGGCGCACTTACCAGCCCGTGGTTTTTCCCTGTTGAGGGTTTCCACGTAAAAAATCAAGCGTCTTTAATTTCCGCACTTGTATGCTTGATTTTTTATATTGACTAGTTTGGGGCATTTTCGTAAATTTGACTAAACGCGAAAATTGTGTAATATCGATTAAAATCTATTCACACCCCCCCCCCCCCCCCCCCCCCCCCCCCCCTCTAGATTAATAATAGAACACACCGTTAATTTGTTTCACATACATCCTAAATATATATGTGTAATGTGCAATGTGTCAATTTAAAAAGTACCACAACGACTTGCACAACCAAAGTGTTCTAATACTTTAATTTGTGCACCACAAGTCGCTTCACTAACTCTCCCTATCAATCAATTCAATCCTCATTCATGTACACCAAAATGCACCATGCATCACTTAGTCAATTCAAGTGTGTGCACACAATCCTTGTCTTATCAATTCATCTCACATTGTGCATATCCAATTTGTATACTCACATGTGTGCAATTTGTGCAATATGTGCATTCTAATTGTGCAACAGTATATCTATGTTCTATTTGAAATGCACACAGGTTTTCAATATGAAATGCACAACAATTAGACTTATATCACATAAACCATTTCATCTCAAAATTGTGCACACAACATTCATTATTCAATCATTCACTCATCATATGTGTGCATACAATATATTTTGTCAATTACAACCCATCACATGCATCAATAGAACAGTAACAAGGGCTCAACATCATTTTCGGCCAAAAACAAACCCTAAAACTTAGAAGTTTGTAGAAATTGGATCTTTTTCATGAAGAATGTTGGTCAAAATTTGCCCTAACATGTACATCTAACACATACAAGCAACAATGAAGCCATATCAAATCAATTTGATCAAAAATCAAAAAATCAAAAAATCAAAAACCCTAACTGAGTTCAGTTGACTGTGCTTGAGAATTTAGGCGTGAAATTGTGATTATAAGTGATTAGACTATGAGTACATACCTTAAACTTGATGAATGGAGTAAATCGAACAAGAATTTGAGGAAAAACTTAGGGATTGGGTGCAGGAAGTCAAGAAAAATTTGAAAAAGGGGAAAGTGCACTTGCGAAATTGACAGGGGGTATATATAGGGAGTGGTCATCCGCAGGTTATTTCCTGTGGAACAAACCCACGGGGTCCTAATTTTGGATCAAAACGTAGCATTTTACCTTCCCAGGGTCACCGCGAATTCATGTCTGGCGGATTTATTTCCACGGATGGAAACCGCAGATTGCTTCACCATCCTAATGACTTCCCTCCTTTTGTTTTGCGAAAATAGTTCCGCGATGAAACAAATAAACGGTGTGTATAATATCTTTATTTAGAGGGGGGTGAATGGATTTTAATCGATTTTACCCAATTTTCATGTAAGGTCAAGATTACGAAAGTGCCCCTAACTAGTCAATTTATATAACAAGTGTAATATGTGCAGAATTTAAATAACACTTGATATTTACGTGGAAACTCTTACGGGAAAACCCACGGGCTAGTAAGTGAGCCACACTCGAACCTTGAATCCACTAAATGTGTTAAATATTACAACTTAATCCCGGTATATAATCACACACCTACCTAATCCCGTTATAAGTGAACCTAGTCCAATTGCTTGTGATTTATGCAACCTAATCCTAGAAGCTACACAAGTCTTACTTCTCAATGAAGAGATGATACAACCTAAGTGAATATAAGAAATACTCAAATATGCAACAAGTGCTATGTAACCCTATATGCTTATCTATGATGATGATATAACAAGAAATACAATCCTTGATATCAAGAGCTAAATGACATGTCAAATAGCTTAGCTAAACATAGATTATGAAAACCTAGATAGCTATCATAACACAACTCTCAAACATTCAAAACACTAATCTTAAACTTGTATCTAAGATATATATGAAAAACATACAAGTGATAAATGAGATTGCTTGCAAAGAAAGACACAAAATATGTAAGATATAAGTGAAAAACTTACCAAGCAAAGTGTGTTGAAAAATCCATGCAAAATGATATCTAGATGATCAAGGATGATGCTAGATGATGATTGATGATCATGGAAAGGTGTTTGAGTAAACAAAGGTGAGTTCTTTAGTGAAATTTTTCTCTTGGAAAAATATGCTAAGTAAAAATATGCTTTTGAACTCTCTAAAAACAACCTAAGATGAAAGAGGCATATATATAGGGTGTCAAAATGAAGTGACATCGTTTTGATAAGTTGCCCTATTTTTGTCTTGGGCGCTGTACAGGTCACTGTACGTAAAGCGACTTGTACAGCGCCTCACCTGGAAAAATGAAGAACATGAAGAACATTCTTCATAGGCGTTGTTCGTAGAGTGCTTTTGTAGAGCGCCTGAACAATGCCACAAATCTTATCCTCTCAGGTTTCAGATAGGTGTTGTGCATAGAGCGCTGTTGAACAGCGACCATACAGCACCTTCAATAAAATGCATCAGGTTTGATCCATTAAAAAGGCCATTTTCCATCAGGTCTGGAATGGCGCTGTTCGTACAGCGCTTCTGTAGAGCGCATTGAATAGCGCCCTTGCAAACAATGCAATCCTTAGCCTAAACATGACAAGGCATTGGACATACAAAATGCAATCATATAAACATGCAAGAAGAGAGATTAATGAACATTATCACACACATATAAGACACACAACATACAAGAATTAAACATTATGCATAAGTTGTGAGTGTGTGCAACTACATCTCTACAAAGTAAGCAAGCACTTAGAAATTTACCTTTGATGTGCTTGTCACCTTGAGGTCTTGAAAGAGCTTTGATGTTGCTCCTCAATCACCTAAACTACCCTTACAATCCAAACCCCAACATGTGGTTTGTCCACGAAATAAGCCAATCAAAGAATGGAAATCCCTACAATCTCCCCCTTTGGCTATTTTGTGACAAAACCACCTACTCACATAGATCCTTACAGCATAAATGAAGCTACGGGAAATCAAAGATATTCTACAATACAAAGAGATAAGAAAATAAAACTTCAAGTCTTCAATCTCTGTAGAATTATCAAACCTTCAAAACAACAAGATTACACTTCCAAGGCAAATGTATTTGAGGTGATTATGTGAAGATTAAAACAAGCATTTACATTATAAAAAAATAATAATAAGTACAACATCATGCAATGTATGTGAATGCAATGCTCCCCCTCATTGGGTTACTCCCCCTCAATATGTAATCTCCCCAACATGTACGCTATTTACAATTAGCAACTCCCCTTACCACTTCTACTCCCCCTTTTTGTCATGATATAGACAAATGAGTAGTCCCCAACCGGGTCACTTCTAGCAAAGAGAGATAGTAGCATACAAGATGTTTGCATAATCATATAAGTCACTTTATGCATCTCAATTAATTGGAGAGAAACAAGGAGATTTAATTAAAGAAAATGTGTGAATCAAACATGCTTTGTATACAAGACATGTAGCATTCAAGTCCAAAAAACAATGGTATTTGGCAAAACAAATGACAAAGGTTTCTAATAAGAATTCAAACCAATTTCACCATTTTCATGAGAAAAGCAAGGATATAGAGAATTCATTGATTTCAAATTAAAAGCAACTATATCCAACTTTATAAATGAAACAAGGCATGAGCGACTTTGCACCCTATTTGATTTTTCCGGATAAAATATATGTATGATAGTAGCCATGTTCAACCAATAAAGAAAGTGAGACATTTGGATTGTAAAATCCTTTGAACGGATACAAGATCTTTTATTCATTTTGAGTCTCATAAGTCTTTCACACAAGTTTTGCATTTATATTGCAATCATCAATTTATGCTTTTTCATTTGAGCAAGTCATTTTGAATTTCATGCTTTTTCATTTGACATTAGCATGTTATAAAAGAATCATCATGTCATGGAGATAACTATAGGTCATTCAAATTGTACTTCCTAAGTAGATCTCCTAGTCCAAAAATGCATGTTTGAACATAAATATGACATGGATTGTAAACAAGCAAGGTTCACACTTATTGAATTGAAAACATATATAAATATGTGCAACATATATAAGGTTCACACTTATGGAGATAACTTACTCAAGCAATTAAAACAAGTGGCAAAAAAGATATTTCAAAATTGCAAGCGACAAGAATGCAAAAAAGCTCTCTTTGCTTGAGTTCCCCATATGGGTTCAATCACAAAACACATCACTCCACAAGACATATCACAATAGATCTACTAAGTGTTTTAAATCAAGTAGCATCTAAGGGTTTAGTAAATAAGTTCGCAAGTTGATCATTAGTACCTACATATTCAAGTACTATGCATTTATTTTCAACAAGCTCTCTAATGAAATGATGGTGGATGTCAATATGCTTAGTCCTATAGTGTTGTACCGGATTCTTGGAAATATTAATAGCACTCATATTGTCACAAAAGAGGGTTAGAGTACCTTGGTTGAATCCGTAGTCGACTAGCATTTGCTTCATCCATAGGAGTTGTGTGCATCCACTCCCTGCGGCTATGTACTCGGCCTCGGCCGTGGACAATGAAATCAAGTTTTACTTCTTGCAAATCTAAGACACCAAGTTGTTGCCTAGAAAGAAGCAACCGCCCGATGTGCTCTTCCTATCATTGCAATTTCCTACCCAATCTGCATCACTAAAGCCTACAAGACTAGCATTAGTGTCAAAAGAGTACCAAATCCCATAGTTGGATGTCCCATTCACATAGCGAATGATTCTCTTAATGGAAGAGAGATAGGACTCTTTAGGATTCGCTTGGTACCTAGCACACACACCCACCCACACTAAAAGAGATATCGGGCCTACTTGCGGTCAAATAAAGCAAGCTACCAATCATGCCCCGATATAACGTTTGTTCCACACTTTTACCACTAGCATCCTAGCATAGCTTTAAAGTGGTACTCATGGGTGTATCACAATGTTTGGTATTTTCTAGACCAAACTTCTTCACTAGGTTCTTAGCATATTTGGCTTGGGTTATGAAAATCCCATCATTCATTTGCCTAATTTGCAAACCTAGGAAGTAACTTAGCTCACCAACTTGACTCATCTCAAATTAATGAGACATAGCATCAACAAATTGTTGCACCTTGATGTTATTGGTGGAGCCAAACACTATATCATCAACATAGATTTGAGCTATAAATCTATGTTATTGGTGGACTCTATTCATCATTGTCTTTCTTGATGAATAGAGTCCTGTCAACAAGAAATTGAGTGAGGCGCTCATACCAAGCCCTCGGTGCTTGTTTTAACCCATATAGAGCCTTCTTGAGGTGATAGACATGGTTGGGGTGGTGAGCATCCACAAACCCCTTGGGTTGTTCAACAAACACTTTCTCTTGCAAGTAGCCATTGAGGAAGGCATTCTTGACGTCCATTTGGTGCAATTTGAACTTGTGCACATAAGAAATGGACAAGAGAAGCCTAATGGACTCTAAACGGGCAACGGGAGCAAACGTCTCCTCAAAGTCGATACCCTCAATTTGAGAGTATCCTTGTGCTACAAGTCTAGCCTTGTTACGTACTATGTTGCTATCCTCATCAGATTTGTTCCTATAAATCCACTTAGTGCCTATGACATGTGTGCTTTTAGGCCTAGGAACTAGAGTCCAAACCTCATTCCTTTCGAATTGGTTTAGCTCTTCTTGCATGGCAAGAACCCAAAATTCATCTTTCAAGTCTCCATCAACCTTTTTGGGTTCAATTTAAGAGGTGTAGCATGTAAAGCTAATGAGATTAGCAATTTGATGCCTAGTCCTTACACCCTCATTCACATCTCCAATAACATCCTCTTTGTTATGGAGTCTTCTAACCCATGGAGCGGGTTCACTAGAGTCCACGAGAGGAACTCTATCAAGAGGTTGAGTGGCCTCTTCATCAAGGTTGGACGTCCCAACATTAAGAGTCTCTATAACCTTCTCAAAAGAAGAGTCATCATCTAAAGCAACCGCCTCCTCATGGTCATTAAACTTGAGCCTTGTATCATCAATGACAAAATTGGATGATTCCATGACAGTTCGAGTCTTCAAGTTGAAAACTCTATAGGCTCTACTATTCAAGGCATAGCCAATAAAGATACCTTCATCACTCTTAGCATCAAATTTGCCAAGTTGATCACGGTCATTTAAAAGGTAACATTTGCTTCCAAAAGTGTGGAAGAGCTACATTTGGCTTTCTACCTCTCCATAACTCATAGGAGGTTTACCTAGTACCGAGCCTTAGGAAAATTCTATTCCCTATATAGCAAGCCGTATTTACGGCTTCGGCCCATAGGTTCCTAGGGACATTGTTGCTAAGCAATATCACACGGGCCATCTCTTGTAAGACCCTATTCTTCCTCTCAACAACTCTATTTTGTTGAGGTGTCCTAGGAGCTGAAAACTCATGGGAGATGCCTACACTATCACAATAGGTTTCAAAAGAAGCATTCTCAAATTCTCTCCCTGATACGAACCTCGTTGATTATATCAAGATTGATGCCTAAGATCATTCTAACGTTTGGTTTTGATGGAAACCACGACCCAACACCTATATCGAGATGTGAACCTTGGTATAAAGGAGGACGCCATAATCAAGGATGGAATACTCAATTGATAAGTCAAGGAGGAATGCCACAGAGAAATCTGATAAGTTCCAATTAGTTCTCAAAGGACAAAAGAGAAAATTCTCTCAAATTTCATTCAAATCAAGTCTGCCGAAATTACATCCATTCGGTTCCTTTTAAACTAAAACCCTAATAGCAAAAGAGAGGCTACACGCCTATCTCAAGAAGGAAACAATAAATTCGGCAATTAAATGCCTTACAAAACAGAAAATTAAATCAAACTAAAACAAGCAACTAATTGTCTTGATCCTTATTTGGAAGGCTGAAATTGAAGCAAATCAACCCCTTAATTTGGGAAACAAATCAATTAATTATTCTTGAAAACCCAAAAAGGAAACAACTGAAATTGAATCTCCTCCACATGCCCAAGTCAACTCTTACTCGGCCCATTCAATTGCCTTGATGATGTTAATTAAGCCTTGTTCTTCATGTGGACTCATCTTGGACTTTAATAATTCAGAATCAGCCCAAGTGTCTTGAATCAGGCCATTTAGTGCTTCCTTGAATCTCTTAGCCCTTGCCCTTGTTATTGGCCCAACCGGAATATGCAATGGATCCCTTGTTCTTATCACTCCCATGGTCACTTCTAATATGTTTTATGCTTTTAATGTTTGAGTTAATCTCATTTTGAATTTTATTACAAAACATTTTAAACTTGTTAAAAGTTTCGGATTTTTCTCCAAGAAAATATATCCATGTGAACCTAGAGAAATCATCTACACAAACAAAAATGAATCTCTTTCCACCTAAACTCTCGGTTTGCATAGGACCCATAATATCCATGTGGAGAAGCTCTAAGGGCTCCTTGGTGGAGAGATACTTGCCCTTTTTGTGCATGGCTTTGGTTTGTTTTCCTTGTTGGCAAGGTCCACAAACACCATTTGCTTTCTTCCCAAGCTTGGGAAGGCCATGCACACAATTGAACTTGCCTAGGATTTGTAAATACCGAAAGTTCATGTGGCCAAGTCTTTCATGCCACAACTCAATTTGCTCATCCATGGACACATTGTTTGAGACTATTCTAACATCAAGACAATAGCAATTGTCGCTAGATCTCATACCTTTTAACAAGGTTTGTCCATTGGGCAATAAGATAGAGCAATCATTTTTACAAATTAAGACTGAAAGTCCTTCATCACTTAGATGTGAAATGCTTATCAAATTGGCTTTTAGGCCATCGACAAATAAAGCATTGGACAAGGAGGGTAATCCGAGAATGGAAACGGTTCCTTTCCCTCTAACACTTTTCTTGGATCCATCACCAAAGGTGACACTTCCTCCTTCCTTCATGACAAGGTCTCGAAGAAACTCTTGTTTCCCATCATGTGCCTAGAGCACCCACTATCTAAATACCAAAAATTAGAATAATTTGCCTTCAAGGCAATTTGTGCAACATGGCAAACATTTTCATTCCTTCTAATCCACCTAGGTAAAACATTTTCCTTCCTAGTGGTCTTTGGTACATGGGCTTTAGATGTCCTAAGATCATGCAAATCAATTTTCTCATTCCTAGGAACATGCATCATGGCTCTATTCTTTTTCTTTTCAATCATGCTTATAGTTTTGCATATTTTAATATAACGAAAACATCTTGGTCTAATAAGGACATGTAGGAATAAAATAAGGAATCATACCATGTCCGTGTGCATACATTGATATGAACCTCACCAAGAGTAGTGAGACCCGGAACCAATATATGGTAACGAAGGATCGTTTTCTAATTCAAGTTTATTAAAACAAAGAAAATAAAGGACCGTGACCCATTATCTATATGGAGATAAGAACCAACGGTATCAAGAAGGTTGTAGACGCCACACTCAAGAACAAGAAAGAAGGTGAGTGATAAGTCAAGGTTTGAACGCCACAAGGTAGAACCTTGATAAGTTCATAGTTCAATGAAGAACCAAGAGAAAAAGTTCTCTTCAATAATATTTTATTCAAAGTCTAATCTTCAAAATAATACATCAATGCGTCCTTTAAATACTAAGAAAATATCTAAACCCTAGACGACAAAAGAAAAGGAAATAAACTACTCAGCAATTAATTACCTTACAATTAGGAAAGTAAAAGAATAAAAACTAGCAACTAGTTGACTTTGTTTGGGAAACAAATCAACTATTTATTAGGGAAATAATTAAAAAAAGGAAATATGCTAAAATTCAGAATCCTCCAACCCTAGCTTGTATCTCACACCATAATCAGCTCTTTATTAGGAAATATGCTGAAATTCGGACTCCTCAACTCAAGTCTTCGCGCAACAAACTAGATGGCTGAATTTGGGCCTGTTTTGATCTATTAGGGAGGACGAAGTCTTCATAACATCTGTAGGGCTCGTCTTGGGATTTCCGAAAACATATAATATTAGACAATCCGACTTCAGATGCTCTCTATAGAGGTCCACAAAGTTCAGCCCGGATTTGGTCTTCAGCAACTCCGAATTAGCCCATCATTAAATGCTTCTTTGATCCTTTTGGCCCCTTGTAATTGGCCCAACCGGAACATGCAATTGATCCTTTGGTGATGCTTATTGATTCTCATCCCACATA
>CM059875.1:13785852-13793352 GCA_030490815.1 Acer saccharum | reverse complement strand
TGAATCCTTCCTCTGCCTTCCCTTCTGCGGGTTCATTCCGCTGATATATTCTCGTGGGTAAAACCGCGGAAGAAATTTTTTTACTCCTTTTTCAAAATTCATTGCCTCCATAGCCTTCAATTTCCTAGTATCTACACATCATGACACAAACAAGCACAAAAATACCACATACACATCCTACATTGCTAATTATTCAAAAAGCTAAGTGTAATGGAGGGATCAAAACCCCCAAACCTTTCTTTTGTCCACCCGATTATCTTAGGATAATTTTTGAATGCTCGTCGGGCAAAAAGAATTGGATTACGGTGTTTGACATCCCATACTACACCTTGCACAAAATGCTTAACAAAAATTAAAATATGTACATTTGTTTGCTAAGTGTGCTTTTGATGTTCAATGTGTGCACACCTAAACGAACCTCACAACACTCATCTTTTCCAAGCCCTACCTATAATAGGTGGCTCGATTACGACATACCCCTTGCCCTTCCTTTTGACCCAAAGGGGTCCTTTCCCACCAATTTCCTCTAACTTGGCCCTTTCAACCCAAATGGAATTGACATTTGTTTTGGGAATTGGGGTGTTAATTTTCTTGACTTGCCATCTTTTATTTGGGCAATTAGGCCTAACGTGGCCTATCCTATGGCAGTAATGACAAGTGGGAATAAAATTATAAGATGTACCTCCTGATGTCGTCTTTGGATGTTGAACATTGTTCTTCTTTCTCGGCCTTGGCCTTGGTTTCTGAGCAAAAGGCTTGGTCTCCTTTTGAGATACTTGCATTGTCTTATTTGGAGGTGCTTGAACCACATTCTTGGACTTGACCGAGGTGCCTATCTTTGGCATAGCAAGCAGAACTTGATTTTCCCTATCCTTTTCTCTCAAGATCTCTAGGGCATTGTCCCTAGACTTGATCTCTACCTCCATGACCTTCATCCTATCTTCAAAGTCTTTCCTCAATGAATCATTCCTCTCCCCGAACTCATCTTTCACTAGGGAGAAATCATCCTCGATTTTGTCTGGGAGGGCATAGTTCTCCTCTAAAGCCTCATCAAGCTTGGTTGAAAATTTGAAGTTCTTCTCCACCAACTCTCTATTTTCTTCCCTGAGTTGATGTACGGCGTCTTCATAGCTCGATGAGTCATGCTTTAACAGCGAGGTTTTGTTAGTCACCTCGCAGTGAGCGAGTGCTATGTAATCCCCGAAAATGGAGTGGGGTTCATCATCCTGTTCAACACTTCCAATGTTGAAACAATCGTTACCCTTCAACGGGTTCCTCATGCTCTCAAACACTTCAAATTCTACTGTTTGACCTAAGACTGTCATGGAGAGTCGTCCCTTGTGGACATCGATAATTGCTTTGGCAGTTGACATAAAAGGTCGTCCTATCAATATCGGCATCTCCCTAGCCTTAGATGAATCACTCTCCATATCCAAAATGACAAAGTCGGCTGGGATGATCAATTCTCACACCCTGACTAAAACGTCTTCGACCACTCCTGTTGGACGTCTTACTAAGCGGTCGGCTAAAATCAATTCCATGGTAGTTGGTTTCAATCCCTCTAATCCTAAATCCTTGAACAATGCGTAAGGCATTAGATTGATCGAAGCTCCTGGTTCTAACATCGCCTTTTCCTTTCACGTTTCACCAACTAATATGGTGATGATGAAACTCCCCGGATCCTTCATCTTAGGTGGCAATGCCGTTTCTACGGTTGCACTTGCTTCCTTGGAAATCACTATCTTCTCTAAAAATTCCATCTTCCTAGCCTTTGAATTAAGTTCCTTGAAGAACTTAGCATATGCGGCCATCTTTTCAATGACTTCGAGTAACGGAAGGCTCATATTCACCTTTGATAGTATGTCATAAATTTCCCTGAAGGCTTGGTCCAATTTTGACTTCTGAAGCCTTCCTGGAAATGGAATTGGAGGCACATAGGGATTTAGAGATTTGTGTATCCTATAGGTGTCCTTTTGACCTAATTCCGGACCCTTACTTGTTCCTACCCCTACTTGGGTATCTCGAATATTGTTACTAGGGACTTCCCTGTTTACTAAAACATTAATTGGATTATCAGAAAATTCAAGTGGAGTTGGGTTAGAAAGTACCTTACCACTTCCAAGTACCGTGGCGGCCTTGGTTTGCTCGGATTGACTTGAGAGCTTTCCCGGCTCCTTCCTCTGACTTACTTTAGCATACTGCCCAATTTGTCTTTCCAATGTTTTGACTACTCCTTCCATAGAGGTAATCCTGGTGTGGTTAGAATCATTGGCGTGATACTGATTAGTGGCTCTATACTCATTGTCTCTCTAGCCCTGTTGGCGCCAAGGTAAGGCTTCTTTCACCTTCCATGGTTGGGTACTCTGTTGTGGTCTTGATTGGTATCCCTAAGGTGGATACCAGTTGTTGTTGTTGTTGTTCTGTTGAGGTAACGGGGGATTCAAACAATGGTTATTCCCATAATTTAGATTCAGATGCCTGGCCCATCCCGGATTGTATGTGTTGGAGAAGGGATCATCTAGCTGTCTTGACTGACGTTGTGGATACACCACTTGAATTTTCTCCTTCCTAAGTGGCGTTGGCTCCACCATGGGATACATGTCCATCACACGGTTTTCCTTAGCAAAAACCTGATCAGCCACCATCGGTTGGTTCTAGAACCTACTCATGAGTGTCTCAATGTTCTTACTCATATCACTCATTTGGGTTACCATTTCCATGCTCACTCCTCCTCGACTACCTCAAGTGGTCCTTTGCTGAGAATTTTGCTTTAGCATCTCATAGTTATCAAATACATACTGTGCTGTCTTCTCTCACATCATTCCTCCACATGCGTTATGAACAATTGCTTGTGAAAGCCCTATTAGTCCATCATAAAATGACTGAACTTGTGATACTAAAGTATACTCGTGGTGAGGGCACTGTGCTAAAAGTAGCTTGAATCTACCCAATGATTCATGAAATGCATCCCCTTCCCTTTCCTGGAAATCAGCTATCATACTCCGAATTTCTTTAGTCTTCTAAGAGGGAAAATATTTGGCAAAAAAATTCTGCTCTACCCCTACCCATGTGGTAAGTGATCCTGCCGGTAATGCCATGAGCCACTTCTTGGCGTCATCTCTCATGCAATACGCAAAACATCGCATGCGTAGGTGGTCCTCCGTCAGATTCCTAAGTGGGAAATTAGTCACCACATTGTAATACTCTTTCATGAATTGAAGGCAGTCTTCACTTAGGTCACCACCAAAATGTGGAAGTGTGTTGTAATGGAGGTTTATCAGCTCATAGTTCCTCTAAGCATCATCTAGCAATATGGCTGAAGGATGAGATCCAACGGTAGATAGTGAGAATTCATTCATCATTCATTGATCCTGTCCTTGTTTTGATCCGGTGGATGTACTACTAGAAGAGGTTGACCCTTCCTCAAGGTCGGATAGTCCTCTGGGATTGTCCGTCATCGTCAGTAGCCTAGCTATGCGATCAATGTTTTCAACAAAAGGTTCTAGCGGACTTCCCAAAGATCATCTTCCGTGCATCAATTCGTGACAAGAAACCTGAAAGTACACTACAAGAAACTACCAAAACGTTAAGTGCTCAAAACAGAATTCTAAATGCAAATAATAACAATTACACTAACTAATGTTCTACGAAAGCACAAACACTGCTACCCGGCAATGGCGCCATAAATTTTGATTCGCCCGAACCGGTTCTACAAATACTACTACAATTTACACTACTCAACCTCAGTTATACTAAAGGGACGCGCGAGTGTTTCACCCTTTGCAAGTGCACAAGTCGTAAAACTAGTATAGTGTGCAAAGTAATGGTTATCGTTCCCACAGATATTAGCAAATTTACACTTAAGTAGATAGAAGGTAATAACACTTAAAACTAACTCTAACTAATGTCTATTCAATTATCTAAGATGATCAACACATTAACTATGCTAAAACGAGGATTGATTAAGAAAACAATTACAGCTATTGGGTTCAAAGTCTATATTAAGGGATTGCTAGGGAATAGATTCAATCAAGCAACAACTGATTTTGGGCTCTCCGGGGGTTGGTGTTTGTGGTGGTATCTTTCGAAACTGTAAAGCCTTTGTGAAGGGTTGCTTTGCTATTCCTCTTGGTCTGGTTTTCACGTTTGAAGCTGAGCTTCTGGCTGCCTCATTGGCAATTAATTTTGCTTGGAAGTATGGGTGGCATCGAATTTGGCTTGAGAGTGATTCTTCTTATGTGGTTCAGCTTCTTTCTTCTTGTTCTGAAATGGTTCCTTGGAGGGTTCGTCAGGCGTGGCAGCGCTGCATCTTCCAGATCTCGCATATGGATTTTCAGGTTTTCCATATTTTTAGGGAAGGGAATCGGGTTGCAGATACACTTTCTAAGCATGCTTTGGAGCTTCAGTCTGATTCTTGGTGGTTCTCTACCCCGCCATTCTGTTCTTATTTAGTTGGCAATGACTGCATGGGCCGGGAGTCTTTTTCTTTTTTTGGTGTGGCCTGCGTGCCTCTTTTTGTTTGGGGTTGTTTTCCCCTTGGGTCT
This sequence comes from Acer saccharum, assembly GCA_030490815.1. Lineage (NCBI taxonomy): Eukaryota > Viridiplantae > Streptophyta > Magnoliopsida > Sapindales > Sapindaceae > Acer > Acer saccharum. Next base: position 13,788,808 of record CM059875.1, on the reverse strand, counting down.
TTGTGCTTCATTGCTTTTTGTCACTTTTTTCTTTTCTTTTATCTTTTATATATATGGATACTGTCTAGGGGTTTTTCAGCATATGATCACTTATGATGCTTTTTCCCTTTAGATCAGTCCAATTTTATTAAAAAAAAGAAAAGAAGGAGTGTTATTACAAGGAAGAGGGCATCGATTCCTATCAACTAGATGAAGGATCACTTGAAGGATTGATATGAGAGTTCATGCAGTCAAACCATCAGGATACACAAGATATCCAAGTTTTGCAACATGCAAACATAGTAAACTTGGAAATATACATGAGGGAAAATGACAAACAATCAAACGAGATGGAGGCCTCCATTCATAGGATCGAGTTCCAAATCGGGCAGTTGGCAGAATTGTTACAAGAAAGAGAGAATGGGAGATTCCCGAGCCAACCAAAACAAGTTAGAGAAATGGAAGTCCTTCGAAGTGGAAAGGTTTTGGGAGATAGCAACAAGAAAAGGAAGACGAGGTTGAGGTGACAAATCCGGAACCAAGGCCACAACTTCACAAGTCACCAAATCCCTATATGCCGCCAATTCCCTTTCCCAAAAGTTTGAAGAACTCCAAGTTGGAGAAATCTCACCAAAACATCTATGACTTGCTCTTTTGTCCAATTGGTTCTCACGATTGTAACACTATGGATATAGCTTCAATTGTGGAGGCAAGAGTGTAAAGTTCAATGGTAACTGACCCAAGGATAGACGAGAAAATGGTTGCCTAGTGTTAAAGGTTCCTATGTCAAGAAAGAAGAAGAGCCGAGTAGTTGATCTCGTGCAAGCTTTTGAGATGGTAACCGGAATGGAAGAAGGCAACCATGATTGCTTGTTAGAACAAGAGGCAATTAAGCTTGAAGACGAAAAGTTGGCAAAAATAACTCTTGTGGAGATAGGAGAGCTAGAAAGAGATAATGAAAAACTTATGCTAGAAGTGAGGATGTTAAAGGCCGAGAATGGGCTTTTAAGAAATAAGGTACAAGAATTCTCAACTTCAAACGAAGAACTAGGTGAACAAGTAGTCATGCTTGAAGAAAAGAAGAAAGCAACTTCAAAGAACCTAGAGGATTTAGCCAAACTCTCTGAAGAGTTTGAGAAGGAAAATTCAAGAAGGTTCAGGAAGATGTTCATTGTGGTTGAGAAATCAACTAATACCGTGATGGAGTTTCAAGAATGGTTAAACAAGAAAGAGGAGGAATTGAAGCGCACCAAGGTCAAAGAGTGTGATTTTCTAGTCTAACTTGACGTGGTGACACGGGAGTGTCTATTTACATGACTCATGATCAAGGTGCAAAAGATTCCAAATTATTACTTTAATTTGTTGATTAGCAGATCATGTCAGAAGGGCAGTTTTGTGACTTCATAACTTTTGATTCTAGATGAATTAGCTGACATACTTGATGTCATCGGAAAGATCAGCCTCTTGACTTCAATTTCGTATGTTGAAGCAAGTCATTTGAAGCTCCCAAGACAGAGTTATGACTGAATTCGTTTTGGTTCTCAGATTCAACTGATCTCGGGATTTGAAGAGTCCAGCTTTAATATCTTTAATTTCTTTGTTTAAAATGCTTTGAAATGTGTTGTTATCTTTTATTTTCATTCCTTTCCTATGCATAGAGGGTTGTTCCATGATTAGGCTATATAATGAGCCTTTATCCTTGTAAAAAGTAAGTTAATGGATATTGCATTTCAGAATATTATCTCTTTGAGATTTTATCTTTCAACTCTGTATCTCTTGGGTGGATTCCTTTAGAGTGGTGAGTTTATCATTGGTTCTGTATCCTTGGTTAGTTAAGAGGGTGGTGTTTCTGTATCCCTTTAGATTAATCTTGGTGGTGAGCCGTTTCTACTAGTTTACTAAGGGTGGTGATATCTGTATCCCTTGGAAAATTAGTTAATCTATTTTTATTTGTTCTTGTGTGTTTTTTTGTGCGAGGGTTGTTCGGTATCAGTTTGTTCTTGTGTGATTTATTTGTGCGAGGGCTATCCGGTATCATGTGGTCCAGCAAGAGATGAAGTCCCTCCAAGTTAAGCATCACCAAGTGATGAGAATAAAGGGGCTGCACCAAAAGATCCATTGCATGTACCAGTTGGGCCAATAACAAGGGCAAGGGCTAAGAGATTCAAAGAAGCACTCAATGGCTTGATTCAAGAAACATGGACTAATTCTGAAATAGTGAAGTCCAAGATGGGCCCACATGAAGACCAAGGCTTAGTTAACATTATCAAGACAACTAATTGGGCTGAATAAAGATACTAGGGTGTGTGAACAAGAGGCTTGGGCGTGTGGAACAAGTTAGGGTTGGAGGAATCCGAATTGCAACGTATTTCTATTTTTTTTAAAATTATTTCCTAAATTTGTAAGGCAATTAAATGGCCGACTAGTTTATTTCCTTAGAGTTTTAGACTTTCTTTTCCGTCTAGGGTTTAGATTTCTTTTAGTATTTAGAGCCCGCTTGGATGTATTATTTCAAAACTTTTGATAAAATTAATATTGAGAGCGTTTTCTCTTTGGTGTCTCTTTGATCTCTGACTTACTCACTGACAATTCTCTCCTCTTCTTGAGTGTGTCGTCTCCAACTTTCTTGATACCGTTGGTTCTTATCTCCATATAGATACTTCGCGTCCTTATATTGTTCTTGTTATAAACTTGAATTTAGAAAACGATCATTCGTTACCATATATTGGCTTCCGGGTCTCACTGCTCTTGGTGAGGTTCATCACCAAGGGCCCTGCATCCATGACCAAACAGGAGTTTTTCTTACCGTCCTTTGACTTGTTACTTTTAGCCAAAATTAGGCCATACTAAGGCCCAGTGTTTTAGCTTTCAAAGTTTAAGAATAAGTCAAAGAAGGTCGAATGGCCAATCAAAAGTCAAGAAATTTAGGTTAGTGAAGGACTTAGTAGTTCAGTGAGGACAAGGGTGAAAAATTTAA